>JASDQU010241926.1:194089-218819 GCA_032191745.1 Picea mariana
GGGGGGGGTAGAGAAATAACTAGATGAGACCCGTGGAATAGGAAAGGGGCTCCCAAGATCTAAAGTGTGTTGCCAAGAGGGAAGCTTGAGATGATGATGACTGAGAATGAATGAACTCTGCCACTAATATATAAGGACCTAAAAATAAGGTTGAATCACTAATATATATGTATGAATCTCATTGGTACAAAAATGAGCTAGAGTCAAGAACATGATATTGCACCAAGTACGAGAGAAATGAGGACTATCTCATCTTGTTTTGAGGTAACCTATAAATGGAAAATGGGACCAAGGTACACAAGGTGACTCCTAGAATCAAGGTGCCAGTGTCAATAGGGGTAAGTATACCATCGCTTAGGAATATGAGGAACTCCTAAGGACCAATATCCATAGTACAAAAATTTGATCTATATCTTTGGAAACCAATGCTATGGATACAAAAAGTAGGGAGATACCTAAAGGTAAAATCCCTCTTGAGGGATGATACAAATAACACATGTCCAGGACTCTGGTAGAATCAATTTGACCATTGAATGATCAAGTGTATGAAACTCAATGGTGTGGTAATGAGATAGAGTTAAGCACTTGAGAAACAACTAATTTAAAGAGCAATGATAATTCTTCCTTCTTGGTCCAATATAACCCACCAATGAAGGAAATGGGCCCAAGGCACACTATCCTCTAAACCAAACCCCTAGAATATAGGTGTTGAAGTTGATAGGGGAAGGTTCATTTTATTCAAGGGACAAAGGGATCCTTGAAAACCAACATTTGGTAAAAAGAATAGGATAACTGGTAAATAATGAGACTATGAGATGATGGGAAGGAAAAGAGAGATGGAATCATGACTTCCCCTATTCAGAGAATATACGAAAGGTTGACCTAATAGTAATTGAAATAATTCCATAGTAAATGGTCAAATACTAAGCAAAGGTTGTTCAGTGAAAAATCAATAAAACATGGGGACAACTAGAGGCTAGGACTCAACAATACTGATGTGAGAAACTCATGAAAACAAGGGTAAACTATAGTAGGACTCAATAGGAATTGAACAAAATCCATGAGACACAAGGGTTACTCATCACAAATGCTCTGAACAAGGCAACAAAGGGATGTTGCCACAAATGAAACATGTTCCAAAGAAGCACAAGATACTCCTAGTATTTCCAAAAGGGTGATAGGAGGTTATGAAATATCACCATGAAGGAACAAGGGTCCCACCAAAGAATATAACCAATGTGTTGAAAGATGTAATATCCAAGAGGAATCCTGAGGGGGAACCAAGTGGACAAATTAGAGAGATACGGGGAGATAAATTCCCCTGTAAGAAACTAAATGAATGTAATGTTGGAGGTTAAAATTGAAAATCGAATCCATCAGGGGTAGGGGCATAAGTGGTAATATCCTTAGGGTTTGATGAATGGAGGTATAAAGAATCATCACAGTATCGATGGAGCATAGGGATTGTGACATGTGATAATTCAACAATTGTGACACCAACCAATATTGTGGGAGTCTTGAAGGTAAGTTTGTCAACATGATTAGGAAACATATGAGCATTTACTCTAGGATGTGGAATATAGGGACTCCCAATCCTAAGGATGATGTAGCAGTAGGGGTGGTAAAATGCAAAAAGGGTTAATAAACTAGGGAACCCATGTAGGAAATATCTATTGTTGGGTAAATGATGAATGCAAGAAATGGATGGGCTAAACCATCTACTTGAATGAGGGTGTTCCTACAAGAAATTATAAAGGGGATAGATGGAAAATGAAACATACTCAGGGGAGTTCAGCTAAGATAAATGTTGAGTGAGAAAAAGGTTACCTGAAGAGGACCACATACCATATAGAAACGAAGGACTCTAGGGTGAATTCTTGCACATAATTCAACTAATACCAAAGTGTAAATGTGCTTATGGAAATGAAACTAATGCATACAATTTTGAATTAAAAAAGTGTATACTTTAATGATTCAAGGGGGAAACTGTGTCCAAACGAAGCATCAAAGTAGAAAAATATAATAATACCCTTTTGAGGGGCTTGGAATTATGAATCCAAGGATCAAAATGGAATGTCAATCAGAGTTTGTATCAGGCTGCATGAGGAAAAAGAAAAGCTAGGGATTTTATATAAATAGGGAAAAATCCTAAAATTCAAATTCATTTTCACATATTGAAGTTGGAGAGTGGAGGGAGGCCCTAAATATTTACATGCTCTTTGTGGAAAAAATGACTGGTGAAATTTTAGGTGGGAGTTCTAGGTTAGTGGTSTAATCACCCTCTTGATTTTTAATGGTTTACTTTTTTAGATCAGGTCCAATTTCACCCTGGGGGAACCTCGGTGAATTTGTTTATGGATAAAATAGGAATTGGGGGTGAATCTATTGTGGGAGCATATGAACTACCACCATTATTTTCACTATTGAAACATAAGAAAATGGGGGGTTTCTTACATTGGTCTAATGTGGGAAACTAGGGGGTTTTCTACACCATTCCAGTGCAATTTTTAGTCCAATATATGCACTAGGAGTGCATTTGTTTTTTTTTATGGGGGGGGGGGCTGCAATGGTTCTAGGTAAAAGCTAGATAAGAGAAATATGACTACAAAATTTGTTTCTTCATAGTCATGGCTAGTTTTAGAGTTCTTTGAAATGAGTGAGAGTTTGAATACATCTATAATGTTGTTACTAGAAACAAAATTATATGAGGGGCCTTAGCTCGGTATGGATTACTCAAGTATGTTAAGAATACACTAATGAGAGCTAGGGAGGGGTTCCTTTACTAGATTGTCGAGTATTGGGATCCAGAGATGGGGGTATTCATGGTGTAGGGAGATCTAACAGAGTTGACTCTTTAAGATACCTATTTTCTTACTAGACTACCAACAAATTTATCAACTTTACAAGAACTATGACCTCATAATGAGAATTATGTCCCTAAAAACCCATATTTTTGTGTCAAAAACACTAAAACCGACCCCCAAATAAAAACTGTTGCTACCATAATCACCCATTTCTTTTTTGAGGTTAAAATTACAACCTTTTTCCACCATGATTTTAAATCCATGTGAAGTTTCAATTAAAAATCTTAAAATCAACTCTCAAATAAAAAGATAGTGCTCCTACAATCACTCCATTTTTAATTTTGGGGCTAAAATTACAATTGTTTGAAATCGTGGTCTTGAAAACTAGTATCATTGCATTAAAAAACCTTAAAATCGATCCCCAAATAAAAAAGGGGTGTTACTAGTAGCAACCCCTTTTTACTCAAGGTTAAAAATACAACTGGTTTAAAACCATGTCCTTAGAAACCTCAAAATTGTCCCTGACTAAAAAAGTGGGGTTCTTAGTAGCGCCCCCCTTTTTTTCTACGTTAAAATTACAACTTGTTTGATACTATGGCCTTCACAACTAGTGTTGTTGTGAGCCAAAACCTAAAAATTAATGCTTGAATGAAAATATGGTGCTACTCGCAACACCATTTTTTATATTTTGGGCCTAAAGCAAGTCCAAAGAAAATTTTGACTTTTTTTTTAAATGAAAAAAATGAACATTTTAAATTAAAAATATAAATAAAAGAAAACATTTGAAATAAAAAAACAACTAAAATTACAAGATGATTAAAAGAAATAAATAAAAAATATGGGTTCTAAACCCAAATTAAAAAAAAACAAAAACAAATAACCAAGAAAAGATAAATTATACTATTTGTTTTTTAATTCTTTAAAAAACATTTAAAACAAATTAATTAAAAAAAAAGAGAACAGAATAAAAAAAAAATGTTTAAAAATTATAGATATAAAATTAAAAATTGGAAAAGAAAATGGTAAAAACACTTATTAAAAAAATACTAGTTTGAAAAAAAAAATATTTAAATTTTTTTAATATTTATAAAAACCAAATTTAAAATAAATAAATAAATAAGCACAAGGATCGGGAGGGGGGAGATTCTAGGAATCACCCCCCTCTCAAAAATTTTGTTTTCCCTTCCCATTTCCTATCCCAAACCCTTTCCTACTCCCCTACCCACCCACTCCCCCTCCCCATCTCAGCCACCTTTGCCTCTCTCCTCCCATGCATAGGTCCCAAGTGGAAGTAGGTGGTAGACCTACCACTTAGGGACTGCGTGCAAGTAGAGTGTGGCAGAGGGAGGAAAAGTGTTGATGATTGCAGCTATGTGAGATATTCTCCAGCTTACAAACCTGTGAGATGTGGATCATTGCAGCTATGTGAGTCTTTCTCTTAGGTTACTAAATTGAGAGAAATACCCTAAGAAGGGTACGTGGTTCCTTCCTGAGACAGAGCTAGGAATGTAGAGATGAACTCCTCCATCTAGAGATTTGAGAATAAATCCAGATGATTATCCAGTGGTAAAGGAGATCTATTGAGTTAGACGTGCCTATGAATGAGCACAAGGTGAACGTGTGAAATCCCAAAGTGTTGGGTGCATCGTCAAGTGAACATAAATGAAGATGATGTATTAGCATTCTCTAAGCAACAGAGTTGATGAGAAGAATCCAAATGATTTTCCTATGTGAGGTAGTGGGAAAGAATATCTGTAGAGTGGACATGCATGTGGACGAGCACAGGTGAACATGTGAATATCCAGTTCTTCTATGTAATGCAGTGAACCAAAGACATGACATCCCTATGGATGTGCCCCTAGTGGATGAACACTAGTGGGTGTATCGGATCCTTTGCTATATATTCTTCAAGAGTCAAACCTACCTGTAACCATAATTGTTATGTAAAGGGTACAGGTTGGCCCTACCTTAATGTGATTAATAGTAAATGTAAAAGATAATTAATCTGGATAATAATAATAATAATAATAATAATAATAATAATATATTATGAATTAGAGAGGTTGGCCCTATTGAGCCAATAGACACTTTAGTTGATAGGTCAAGTCTAATATAATTAAAGGAATATTCCCCATTGTGGAATCATATCTGTCATGTGAGTTTGGAAATTTTAGCAAGTACACTTCTTTGGGAAAAGGTCTGCACCTCTCTTGGGTGCTAGAGTTCTAGGGTTTGAAGCACCCTATTGTATTCTAGGGTAATTTATATTGGTGGTGAATTTATTTCTCTTGAATAATATAGAAAAGGATTTGGTTGGGTTTTCTTCCCTTGTTGAGAAGGATTTCCTAGGATACATCTTGTGTTCTTGTGCATGGTGCTTCTTCTTATGATCTTGGTTGTTGCAACATTTATGGTTATGGTTAACTGATAAAAATGAAATGAACTTCATTCTTAACTTAACACATTGAAAATCAACATGGTATCAGAGAATAGGTCTTGAAAGAACCCATTTCACAAGAATTCACTAAGTCACAACACACCTTTTACAAAATCGCACGACCCTTCTAGGGTTTCCAAAAAATTCTGTTTGACCTCCTTTTTAGTGGTGATTCAACCCTCAATAATTGGCCACTGGGGATACTTTTGGAATATAAGAGTACGGCCTCTTAAAACACATCTCCAGAAGCTCTCAAAATGAAATTCCAAGAAATTTTGATTTTTGGCCCTAGGGTTTCTAGGGTGTGGAAGTTTCCTGCAAAATATTAATTTCGGGTTTTTGAAGAAATGATTTCCTGAATCAACGAGAATCTCTTTGATACTATGAAATTTATTATTGGCATTCATAAGATCAATATAATCTAAGGTTTCTAATTCAACCTAATCATTAGGTTTTCAAAATCCATTCGACAATTAATTGAAGAAACCAATCAAATGAAGAACAAAACATTAGTAGAAGATAGGCTTGATGGAGAAAGCAACTTCAGCCCCTGGAAATCAAGGCTTCTAGTCATTCTTGAAGAAGATGATATATTGGATGTGACAACTAAAATTCTACCAGACACAACTACATATATAGAGAAGAAAATAAGAAATGAAGAACATGTCAAAGAAAGAAAAATAATCATCTACTCAGTAAGAGATCACCTCTTGCCTCATATAGCCAATCTGAAGACAACCTATGATATGTATGAATCTTTAAAAGGAATGTTTGAAAGTGACAACACTCTCATATCTCATACCTTAAAGAGCCAACTTCAAAGTACGAAGATGACGAAGGGTGATACAATTTCTCTATTCTTTATAAAGTTATTAGAGATTAAAGAACAACTAGAGCCCATTGGGGAAATCATGTCTGATAGAGAAATTGTCTTAACCACTCTCTAGAATCTTCCAAAATAATGGGAGACTTTCATTCAGAGTATCAGTGGAAGAGAATCTCTACCAACCTTTGATCTTCTATGGAGATATTTCACTCAAGAAGAACTTAGACTTAGAAATAGAGGAGTGGAAGATTCCTCAGAAGAAAATCATGATCTTGCACTTCATACAAAGAAGGGAGGAAAATTCAAAATAAATTTTAGGAAAACATTTAAAGGTGAAAAGTATTCATCCAATCTAGGTTATCAAAGAAGAGATGCTTCAGAAATTCAGTGCTTCAGATGTGATAAGTATGGACACATTGCAAGAAATTGTCCAACCAGGAAGAAGGGAAGACAATATGCTTCCACCATTGACATTGATCTAGATCCACCTCAAAAGAGTGAAGAGAAGAGAGAGGAGAAGTACTTCCTTTAAAAATACATGACTACAAAACTAGGTAAATCAATTGATCTCTAATTTTATAGTTGATTGCATTTTTCAAATAAATGAAGGATATTATTCCTAGTACAGGATCTCTCATAGACTTGGACCATTATCCCTGGTATGAGAGTCCAAACCATATTTAATTTTTTCATTATAGAAGAACAAACAGAAACATTGYCCTTGAAGAAGAGATAGTCCTTCAAAGATCAAGACAATCTCAGATGGAGATTGACAGTAAGACAAATACCTTCTCCCCCTTCAGTAGTTCAGAGGGAGACAAACATTGTTCTGGTTGATATGTTTAGAGATATAGCAGTAGGGCATAAAATGACTACCTATAATCACTCTACAAGAGACATAGAAACATACAAGCCTCTCAAGGAACATCTCAAGAAAGAAAAAAAGTGATTTTCAAGCTATCCTTCAGTCACGAGCCACTTCACTAATGTTGGGCCTCCTTGTCTTAGAGAAGCAACAGGAGAACAAGTATGGAAAGATGCCATAATATAAGATTACCAGTATATCTTAAAGAATGATGTATAAGATATTATTTAGAGACTAGAAGGCAAACTTCCAAGTGGATCTAAGATCAAACATGTAGCTGATGGAAGTATCAAGAAATACAAAACGAGATCTATAACCAGAGTTTTTTTTTTTTTTTTCAAATAGAGGGAGTAGTCTATGATAAGACACTTGATCCAGTAAACCCAATACACTTCCATCCATACTACCATCCATCAGTTGGAAACTATATCAGATAGATAGATTCTTGATGAGTTTGTATTTCAACAAGAATGTTGCTAATCTAAATCTATATTATTACAGTGTTGGACACAAGAACTTGATTTTGATGACTTATTCAGAAAGTCTTGTTGTTGTAATCCATGACTTCTCAATTCGAGATGAAGAAATATGAGTATGATGCATTACTTCTTGGGACAAGAAGTATGACAGAGGACCGATGATATTTTTCTTGAGTCAAGCAAAATATATAGTAAAGATACTAAAGAAGTTCAATTATGACAGAATACAAAATCCATTGTGATAAATTTAAAAGGAGAAGATTGATGATGATTCAGACAATACTGATCCACATTGGATCACTGATGTAGCTGGTTAAAACCAGACTTGATTCATGACATGCAGTGAATGTGTTTAGTCATTACTTGAGTTGACTGAGACAGACTCACTATAAAACAACAAAACATGTATAGAGATATATATGAGGCACAATTGGATATGTCCTGTGATATGCCTCTAGTGTGAACTTGAGTTTGTAGGATATTTCAATTTAGATTGAGTAGAAAGTACAGTGGATTGAAAGAACACATCTGGTTTTTGTTCTATCATGAAGTTTTCCATGGTTTCCTGATGCAGCAGGAAACAAAACTTTGTGGCCTTGAGCACCACAGAGGGAGAGTATATAGCATAGAGTGTGTGAAGCAATATGGCTTCACAAGATTCTAACGAATTTACTTGACCATGAGATGGATCCTATGATAACCAAGAGCCATGTGTAAAGATCCTTGAGAACCTAGTGTTTCCTGATGGATTGAAACATGATGAGATGAAATATCCTTATGTCGGAGATATGATGCAGAGGACAATCGTACACATGCAGTACCTTCATACACATGATCAGATTATAGACATATGCACCAGACTAACTTGATGAAAAATTATTTCCTAGTTGAGAGGGAGTATTGATGACTACAACCAAAAACAAAATTTAGAGTACATCCGTGTGAGACTTGGCATGATGAAGAACACCTCCCTAGCTAAGTGGGAGTGTTGATGATTGCATCTATGTGAGACATTCTCCAACTTACAAACCTGTGAGATGTGGATCATTGCAACTATGTGAGTCTTTCTCTCATCTTACAAAACTGAGAGAAATCCCATAAGAAGGGTATGTGGTTCTTGCCTGAGACTGAGCCATGAACATAGAGATGACCTCCTCCATTCAGAGAGTTGAGAAGAACTCCAGATGATTATCCAATGGGAAAAGGATATTTTTTGAGTTAGACGTGCCTGTGGTTGAGCACAAGGTGAACGTGTGAAATCCCAAAGTGTTGGTTGCATCATCATGTGAACATAAATGAAGATGATGTATTAGCCTCCTCTAAGCAACAGAGTTGATGAGAAGACCCCAGATGATTCTCCTATGTGAGGCACTGGGAAAGAATATCTGTAGAGTGGACATGCCTGTGGACGAGCACAGGTGAACGTGTGAATATCTGGTTCTTTTGTGTAATGCAATGAATTAGAGATATGACATCCCTATGGATGTGCCCCTAGTGGATGAGCACTAGTGGGTGTATCAGATCCTTTGTTATATATTGTTTAAGAGTCATACTTGCATGTAACCCTAATTGTTATGTAAAGGGTATAGGTCGACCCTACCTTAATGTGATTAATAGTAAATGTAAAAGACAATTAATCTGGATAATATTGATAATAATAATAATAATAATAATTATTATTATTATTATTATTATTATTATGTTGTGACTTAGAGAGGTCAGCCCTATTGAGCCAATAGACACTTCAATTGATAGGTCCTTGACCAAGTTTTGAGGAAACATTGGTCATGTTGGACCACTTTCAGGACTTCGACAGGCTGGTCGAAGATGGAGCACCCAGGCAGAGTGAAGATCGTGGGATATCGCTTGTTTTGCGGGCTTGTGGACTGAGAAAAGGATTTTAGGGATTATGTAATGGGTTAAGGGATGTTGGCCCATGGGTTTACCCATGATTATCCCTTTTTGTAAATGTATAAATAAGAAGTAGCTAAGCGATGTAAGAAGTAGTGTTATCTATGTGCATAGTATGTTTGGCTTAGTGCAAGATATTGGAAGTTTATTTGTGCAATATGGCTATGTAAAGTAAGGATTTGTGTTATTAAGGTGTTGGCTCTGTGCCTTGAACTGATTTTGGGGAAGGTGGATCTAGTGCTTTTGCGTAGAGCACCTATCCAAAACGGAGTTGGCTCTGTGGCTTTGTGCATAGGAGAAGATAAGTGTAAGGAGCTTGAAGAATAATAAAGAAGAAGAAGAAGAAGTTTGTGGACGTAGCCCTACATTGGGGTGAACCATGTATATCTTGTGTCTTGATGTGCTTTTTGCGATGTTGTTGATGTGGTTATTTGCTTTGTATTGTTGTTGTTATGTATAATGAATGTATATGATGTTGTAGCTTAGTGATTAATGGTGTAAATGAATTCTAGATATGAACTAATGCTATGTGCTAAGAGGTTTTGAAGGCTTAATCTTGATTGTTACTGCACTGATCTATAATAAGGGTTAATCTGCGATGTAAATGAGAATCATAACCTAATGCATATTTTTGGCTAAGTGATATGTTAAGTATTGTAATCATATATCTATTTCCTATCTTGGTTGTAGACACCTGAGTCCTACAACCCCCCCCCTTCCTCTACCTTGGGTGAGACTTCATCTTCTTCGCAGGTGTTGCCGAAAGGGCTGGTAGTTAGGGTTTTGGTGGTGCGCTGTTGAAGCATTGAACCATGGGTCTGCCCCTGTGCCAACAAATGGTTCCGTTGTCAGGACCTGAAACTGTGATTGCTGGGAACTGAAGAAAAGAGAAACCTCTGTGCATAGATCTATTGTTGTAGTGCACAACATTTTAATCAACTTGCGAAGCTCTTTGCTAAGAAAGGAACCTGATCTGAAGAAAAGAGGTAAGATCTTAAAGCTTTGTGCTTTGGTAAAGGTAATATAAGTGGAAATTTTTTCTTCGAAAGTATGAATCTAGGTCTGTTTGATAGATCATGTTTTAGTTTGAAAACTAGAGCACAATTAGAATAAAGAGTTGATATGAATAAATCTGATAGAAATAGAAAAAAATATGTTATTCCTATGCATAGAAAGAATTGTTGAACTAATAAGTGGATGCAGGAACCTAGAAATATTTTTTGCAGATTGCAGGTCTAGCATTGTGATCCCAATGGATAGTACAGGAAAGTTTGGGGCTTGTTTAACAGAAAGAGAGGATTGACATTGTTTTACAATTGCAGAAGGTCAGGACATTTTGCCAAAGAATGCCCTGGTATAGGTCCTATTTGTCTATGTTGTATAGATATTGATCATGAGGTTCAGGATTGTCCAAGAATGATTGCTAAATTCGAAAAGATGAACATGAGAGAAGAAAACTATAAAGAAGGTCAAGAGACTAAGGATATGTTAAAGAATCACAAAGAAAAAGAATCAAAGAAAACTAAAACTATGTTAAAAGAAGTAATGGATGATCACAGAGACATCAGTTTACCAGAGATCCTGAAAGAAAAACAATTCATAGTTACGAGAATAGAAGACTTTGACATAGACTGTGTACTAGATGAAGAAACAAATGTGAATATTATGCCAAAAAACACTTGGGAAATTTTGGGAAAGCCTACTATGATACCTTCATTAGGAAGGATAGGCTTATTTAAATGAAATATGATAACCCTATGTGGAAGAGTTACTAAGATACCTATGATTGTTCATGAAACATCAACATAAGAGGACTTTGAAGTTATTAGGTTTGTTGATAACAACGCCCCTTTTCCACTTTTATTAGGAAAGACTTGGATTGAGAAAGATCATATCAGAAGGAAAGAAGAGGAGGAAGCCACATAACCTAAAAAGAAATAATTAAGGTACCTTATAACCAGAAGAATAGAGTGACTAATAGAAGAACAAGAGGATAAGTCGAAGCAAAATAGGGCAAGAGAACTAGCTTTCGAAGCTGAAAGAACACAAGAAGACTTGAAGAACTTGCCTGACGCAACACCCCTACCCCAGTAGGTTCTGCACGACCTCTCGGTCTAGGATCATTCTTAACCCCCCCCTTTGAGTCTGATTGACTCCTTGATTCCCCATGGGAATCCTCCACACATACAACTGTCTATCCACATGTCCTTCATTGGAGCTATGCCTGTGCGAGCAAGCACTAAGCACCAACTCTTACCCACGTGACCAACTGCGTGACCACAATCTTCACCCGAAAAGTACTTCGGGTTTCACGACCTTGCGATCACTGATGTGAGTTCCTCTGACTTCCTCAATCTTTGAAACCCCGAAAGGATAATGAATCTTTGAATTCTCCCTTGAATTTTTCTGATGTGACCTCTGTCTAAAACCTTGGACCCAAATATTTTGGCACTTCAGGATTTCGTTTATCGGCAATTTGCAATGCAACAACACCCTCTATCGATAACCAAAATCGCAATGAATCCTCATCATGATCAATAGCTTTGATATTCTCATGATATGATGGTCCTGCTTCTATCGAGACTTCATGGATCGGGAATTCATAACTCTCGATTCTGATTCACAACTTCTTCCACACCCCAAATTCTGAAACGACAAATTTCGAATGCGAGATCAACGAATCTCATTGATCTGGATCCAATGGCCACTATTCCTCCTAATATTATGAGTGTTGAAGGACGCTCAACCTTAACCCTTCTGTTGATATACTATATCCAACGGTCCATGGAACTTCGATGATTCTCCCTTTGAGAAATTTCGACCGTTCGTTTGGGCTTCCCAAAGACTTCTGCCCAATTACCTTGACCTCTTCTTCTGATATTAAGTTTTGCGAGGTGAATCTAGACCTCATTCTTCCTTTGAACACTTCAAAGGTTCTAATCCTTCTGAATTTGGACTCTCAGTGTAACTCCTGGAATCTAAGGAATCTCTGCACGCACACCTTGCGGAATTCACAATAACCTCTGGCTATTTCACCCTTTCAACTCTATGCACCCCTTACAACAACAGTCCTGCAACCTTCCTCCTTGGTTGGTAAAGTATGAGAATCCTACTCACCCGCGCACACCTTGAACGACTCTGTGTGATACCTGTACTCTTGCTGGTATGAGAACAATGATATCCCTCCTAATCTTTTCTAAGACAAAACTCATAAATTTGTCAACGTGCTCTTGTGGACTCTCACTTCACTCCTTGTAGAATTTCTCAGGAAGAGAAACAATTGAACTCATACTTCTCTTCTCACATACTTCATACATTCAACATGAAATCACGAGCATACATACACATGGCATTGAAACAAATGCATAACATTGAACATAATAAAACTGTAAACATACCATTCAAAGATGTAAACAGAGTGCATAAAAACACCATGAAATTGGACCAAAGATGATTATATTAATCCAAGTGCATTTGTACATGGGTTCAATAGCAACAACTATCTTATTATACAATCCTACAATCTTTGTTCTTCTCTATTTTCTCGTTCTCTACATCTCTACAGCTTACAATGAAAAATAAAAATAAAAATTGATTACAATAACTACGAGGGAGATTTCTAGAGTTTTCCGTCTTACAACTCTAACTATATAATCAGAATTAAAAGCTACAACTACTTTACATTCATTACAATTAAATTCCTTCATACCCGACAGATGAGAGCAACGCTCAAGACCTATTTACAATCTCCAAAACATAAATGCAAATACATTCTCCTAACTATTACATTAATGTTCCTTCATTCAAATTCAAAATGTCTCAAAATATGTGCTGGTGCAATTCCAACTGTCCTTCACCTTTGCACTTTCTTTGTTGGCTCGCTTACGATGCTCTTGCATCATACTCTCTTGGATTGAAAATTCATGAACTCCTGTTCATGAGCTCCACTGTCCATGTCTTTGGATATCTTCTTCACTTTCCCAACTGGCATCCTCAATCAGGTGTCCTTTCCATTTTATCAGATATTCAAAGCATGTCTTCCTTCGAGTCTTCTTTCAAACTCTCTGGTCAATTATCTTTTCCATCTGTGTCTTTTTAGCTACAAGCATCTATTTGACCCACTGAATTTCTGTTTGATCCTCCTATGTTCCTTCTTCATCAGCTTTGTAAGGGTACAAATCTACTATGTTGAATATGGGTGATATTCCTACCCCATTCAACAATTCAAGTTCATAAGCACTAGCCTCAAACTTTCTTATGATCCTACATGACCCTATATTCTTTATCTTCAACTTATTATATGTTCCCCTTGGGAACCTTTCTTTCTGGAGATGTGATAGAACCAAATCACCTACTTCAAACTAAAGCTTTCTCCTGTGTTGGTCTTCTCTGTTCTTGTATTCCTGGTTAGAATTCTTTAACCGCTCTTTGATCTCACTGTTGAGCTCTTTCATCACTGCTACAAAATCCTCTGCTCCAGCACTTCTGAATTCATTTTTCTCTAAGTCCCTCAACTTAGATACTCCTCTCGGCTACATTCCATACATAATATGAAATGGGCTCTATCATGTGCTTCTATTGGGTGAATTATTATATGAAAATTCCGCTTGTGGCAGAATCTGATCCCACTGATTGCGCTGTTCAGCTACTAAAATCCTATATAAATCTCCCAAACTTCAGTTCACCACCTCGGTCTATCCATCCGTCTGAGGGTGATATGTTGAGCTAAAAGATAAATTTGTTCCCAACTTCTTCCATAGAATCCTCCATAAATGACCAACAAATTTGGTATCCATGTCCAAAATAATACTCTTGGGTAAGCCGTGAATTCTAACAACTTCTTTGAAAAATAGATTTGCAATGTGAGTTGCATCACTGGTTTTCTGACATGGTATGAAATGTGCCATTTTTGAAAATCTATCGACCACCATGAATATGGAATAACAACCCCTTTGTGTCCTCGACAGTCCTAACACAAAATCCATGCTTGTCGCGTCGCACGACCTCTTTGGTACTGACAATGGTTGATAAAATCCGGTATTTTGTCTTTTCCCCTTTGCATGCTGGCAAATTCTACATCTGTTCATGAATTTCTCGACATCCATCCTCATCCCTAGCCAATAGTATGAGCCATTCATTTTTGCAAAAGTTTTTTCATGGCCGAAATGTCTAGCCAATCCCCCACTATGTTTTTCCTTCAGAAGATTCTCTCTCATAGAACTCTTCGAAATACATAACTGATTTCCCTTGAATAACAGTCCATCCTAAATCAAATATTTGGTCCATTGGCTTCTGTCTCTGAGAACTGGATTCTCACATGCTTCATAGGCCTCTATAAAATCTGAATCATCCTTGTACATATCCTTAAGGTTATCAAAACCTAAGGTCTTCACTCTAAACTCCTGCAGAATCAAACATGTCCTGCTCAATGCATCAACAACCTTGTTAGCAGTTCTAGAAATATGCTTTATAAAAAAAGTAAAATTCTACATATATTCAACCCATTTTGCATGTTTCTGGTTCAGTTTTTCCTGTCGAGTTATGAATTGTAAAGCATGGTTGTCTCTATACAAGACAAACTCTTTTGGAACCAAGTAATGCCTCCATTTCCTCAACGCTTGTATGATTTCATACAATTCTTTATCATACGTGGAATATTTCAAGTTTGCATCATTCAACTTCTCACTGAAGTATGCAATTGTTCTACTGTCTTTACTCAAGACTGCTCCAATCGCAAATCCACTTGTGTCACATCTGACCTGAAACATTTTGCTGAAATCTGGCAGAACCAAAATTGGTTGTCTAGATATTTTCTCCTTCAGCAACTTAAAACTTTTCTCTGCTTCCTCTGTCCAATGAAAATATTTATTTCTTTTCTTGACTGTGTCCATCATTGGTGCACATATCCCACTAAAACTTCTAATGAACTTCCGGTAAAAACTAGCCAATCCATGGAAGATTTTGACTTCAAAGATACTTCTTGGCGATGGCCAATCCTTGATTCCTCTCACCTTTTCAGGATTCATCTTCATCTCATTCAAAGAGATCACAAACCCCAAATAAATGAGTTCTTTCTTCATGAAAGATGACTTATTCAGGTTGATCAACAATTTCTCTTACTGTAACCTCCTCATTACTGCAACTAAATGCTTCATATGTTCTTCCTCAATCTTACTGAAGATCAGTATATCATCAAGATACACAATCACAAACTTCCCAATGAAATATTTCAAGACTTCGTTCATCAACCTCATGAAAGTACTTGGCATGTTTGTCAAAACAAACGACATGACAAGCCATTCATACAACCCTTCATTCATTTTGAATGTTGTCTTCCATTCATCACCTTCCCTCATTCTAATATGATGATACCCACTTTTCAAATCAATCTTTGAAAAAAACTTTTCTCCACTCAAGCAATCCATCAAGTCATCCATCCTTGGTAAAGAAAATCTATACCTGATGGTGAATTTTTTTATAGCTCTTGAGTCAATACACATTCTCTAGCCACCATCCTTCTTTGGACTTAGCACTGTTGGAACAATGCATGGACTCAAGATTTCTCTAACCAATCCTTTGTCCATCAAATCCTGGACTTTCTTCTTGACTTCTTCATTCTCCTGCGGTGTCAATCTATACACTGCTTTGTTTGGTAAACGTGCTCCTAGGTTAATGTCAATGTGATGACTTATGCTCCTGATGGGTGGCAATGAACAAGGTAAATCGTCCACCACAATATTAGTTAAATTCTCCAGTAGTTCCTTAATTTCCTCTGGTAGATTGTCTATCTTGGTACTCGTCAGAATGACTCTGGGTTTTATCACTACAACAAACTGCATGTCTTCTTCTTTCTTGACTTCATCAAGAAGTTCCTTCCCACTCATGAGAAGTATAGTATTGCTCACATCTATTTTTACCTCCTTGTCCTTAATTGGCAGCAACATATGCATCCTACCATTCTTCTCCAAGGTGTATGTGTTCTTTCTCCCGTCATTAAAAACATTTCTGTCATATTTCCATGGTCTCCCCAACAAAAGATGATAGACATCCATGGGAATAAAATCACATAAAATTTCATCCTTATATCCTCCTATCTTAAATTCAACTAAACATTGTTTAGCTATGGTTACATGATGTCCCTTTTGCAACCACGAGACTTTGTATGGACTCGGATGTGAAACTGTCTCCAATTCCATCTTTTCCACCATTTCTGTGGAGACTAAATTATCTGTACTTCCACTGTCCACTATTAACTTGCATACCCTATCCTTGGTCTTGCAAGAAGTTTTGAACAAACTGTTTCTCTAGACTAGATTCTCTATCTCCTTCTCTGGCTTCAAGAAAATTTTCCACATCATTAAAGATCTTCCTCCTTCTGCATCTTCTACCTCAACATTTATCTTCTATGCTTCTGAAATGTGAGCTTCACCTCCTCCATCTCTTTTTCTGTCAAGAAATTCATAAGACTTATGTCCAATATTTCCACAGACAAAACACTTTATCTCACCTCCTCTTCCCCTTCCTCTTCCTCTAGCTCACAGAAAAGTGTTCCTGTTGGCATATTGTCTCCCCTGTGAAATTCCTCCTCTTTCAGGGTGAGTGTGAGGTTTCTTTTCTTCCTCTTTGGGCTTTTGAGTTCTGTTCTGGGCAATTTCTTTACCTCTTCTCTAACTTTGACCTCTACCTCTTTGACCTTTCTTTTGGGCTAATTTTTCTTCAGCCTTCAAATCCATTTGATAGGAATCTTCCACATTCCTGATTGTCATCATGCTCATCTCATCCAAAATTTCATACGTCATACCATTCATATACCTAGCAAACTTTTCATCATCACTCTCTTGATGACCTGCTCTAATGTTGAGCCTGAAAAATTCCTCAGTGTACTCCTTCACTATCATTCCTTTCTGCCTCAAATTCTGCATTCTTTGAAACAAATTAATTTGGTAGTCCCTGGGTATAAACTTGGATTTCATCTTTGTGACCATTCTATCCCAGCTTTTAATTCTTTTCTTTCCCTTGCAACGCCTGTCAGCTTGCATTTCATCCCACCACAGTGTTGCATGCCCTTTAAGTCTAGTAACAACATGTTTAAATTTCTTATCTTCCTCGACATCCTCATAGTCGAAGTATTTATCCAGAGCTCTAAACCAATCTAGCAGCTAATCAACGTCTAAGTTGCCTTCATACATTGGAATTTCCATTTTTTACCTGGCACCTATTCTCGCAAGAACTCTGAATAGACGTTCTTCTGCAGCATCTTCGGCTACAACTTCTTCTTCGGCTCCAGCCTCATTTTCACTTTCAGCTTCACTGACGTCTCCAACATCAACTGTCCATCTCTATGCTATCTCCATTGCATCTAATCGAGAACGGATTTATCTCATTTCCCTTTCCACAGTTGGATTGGGTATTGGTCTCTCTATCCTTCTTGACGACATTGTTTCAATCTGTTCCCTGCAGAATTTAAAATATGAGCTCTGATACCACGTGATGCAGCACCCCTACCCCAGTAGGTTTGCATGACCTCCCAGTATAGGATCATTCTTAACCCCCCCCTTTGAGTCTAATTGACTCCTTGATTCCTCGCGGGAATCCTCCACACACACAAGTGTCTATCCATAGGTCCTTCTTTGGAGCTATGTCTATGCAAGAAAGCACTAAGCGCCAACTCTTACCCACGTAACCAACTGACGTGACCACAATCTTCACCCGAAAAGTACTTCAGGTTTCATGACCTCGTGATCACTGATGTGAGTTCCTATGAATCCCTCAATATCCAAAACCCTGAAAGGCTAATGAATCTTTGACTTCTCCCTTGAATTTTCTTGATGTGACCTCTGTCTAAAACCTGGGACCCAAATATTTCGGCACTTCAAGATTTCTCTTATCGACAATTTTCAATGCAACAACACCCTCCACCGATAACCAAAATCACGATGACTCCTCATCACAATCAACAACTCTGAGCTTCTCATGATCTGATGGTCCTGCTTCTATCGGGACTTCACAGATCGGGAATTCACAACTCTTGATTCCGATTCACAACTTCTTCCACACCCTGAATTCCGAAACGACAAATTTTGAATGAGAGATCAACGACTCTCATTTATCTGAATCCAATGGTCACTATTCCTCCCAAGATTATGAGTGATGAAGGACACTTAGAATTAACCCTTCTGCTGATCTACTAGATCCAATGGTCCACGAAACTTTAGTGATTCTCCCTCTGAGAAATTTTGACGGTTCGTTCGGGCTTCCCAAAGACATCTTCCCAATTACCTTGGAATCTTCTTCTGATCTTAAGTTCTGCGAGGTGACTCCAGACCTCGTTCTTCCTTTGAACACTTCAAAGGTTCTAATCCTTCTGAATTTGGACTCTCACTGTAACTCCTCTAATCTAAGGAATCCCTGCATGCACACCTTGCTACATTCACAATAACCTCTGGTTATTTCACCCTTTCAACTTCATGCACCCCTTGCAACAACAGTCCTGCAACCTTCCTCCTTGGTTGGTAAAGTCTAAGACTCCTACTCGCCCATGCACACCTTGCACAACTCTGTGCGATACCTGCACTCTTGTTGGTATGAGAACAATGATAGCCCTCCTGAGATTTTTTGAGATAAAACTCAGAAATTCGTCAACGCACTCTTGCAGACTCTCACTGCACTCCTTGCAGAATTTATCAAGAAGATAAACAATTGAAACTCATACTTCTCTTCTCACAGAATTCATACATTCAACATGAAATCATGATCATACACACACATGGAATTGAAGCAAATGAATAACAGAGAACATAAGAAAACTGTAAACATACCATTCAAAGATGTAAACAAAATGCATAAAAACACCATGAAATTGGACCAAAGATTCTTTATATTAATCCAAGTGCATATGTACATGGGTTCAATAGTAACAACTATCTACTTATACAATCCTACAATATTTGTTCTTATCTATGCTCTTGTTCTCTGCATCTCTACAACTTGCAGTGAAAAAAAAATAAAAAAATTGATTATGATACCTACGAGGGAGATTTCTAGATTTTTCCCTCTTACAGGTCTAACTATCTAATCAGAATTAAAAACTACAACTACTTTAAACTCATTACAATTAAATTCCTTCATAATTGACAGATGAGAGAAACGCTCAATATCTGTTTACAATCTCCAAAACATAAATGCAAATACGTTCTCCTAACTATTACATTAATGTTCCTTCATTCAAATTCAAAATGTCTCAAAATATGTGCTGGTGCAATTCTAGTTGTCCTTCACGTTTGTGCTTGATTTGTTGACTCGCTTAGGATGCTCCTGCATCACTGCCCATGAAAGAAAAAAGAATACTTACCATGGAGTTAATGAGAGAAGAGGTATTACCTCCAAACCCTTTGAAAGAACATCGACAGTGCGAAGTTACCATGCTAAGAGAAGATAAGAATAAAAATAAAAAGAGGAATTCAGAGACTCTGGCTGCAGGAAAGAAGGCAAGGAAGCTCAGTAAGAAGAAAGCCAAGTTAGAAAAACTATGGGAAGTTCCATAAAAGAATTCGCAGGAGCTAGATCTGCAGAACTTGAACCTCGTCGGAATAATAGAACCACACAGAATGGGACTTCGCCAAAAAGAATCTATATGACCATTGGAGGTGTCCTGACCATTAGAATGACGCTCCGAAACAACTAGAAACACAGTTATTGCCGAAAATACCATCGTTGGACCATTGAGACCATGCCATAATGGAATGATTCATAATTATTGAGGTAGTCCTACCAGTTGGAGGAAACTGTTACGATGCTTGCTTATTTAACCCGTCGGACGCTACGCCGGGACCACTTTTTGTAAACCGTGATATCCAAGCTAACAAAGAATCCATTGTATCACGCTGTGATTTATATATCTTGCCATCCATTTGATTACCTCTCTCATTCGTTCGCCTACCTGATTTATTTTGTTACAAGTGTGAATGTCGAGCGAACCAAGCGCGTTAGAGAAGATTGTGGAGGAGATTCTTGTAGACCTCATTGTTGAGAGAGTCATGTCTGTAGGAATATAAGCATCATCGATTGGCATCTTGCAAGCATCCCCATCGACTGGACAATGTTCTGGCTACACTGTTGAGAAGTGAAGAAAACACTGCGATGATTTAGCTAACGTGAAGCAGATCCCATCGATCTTGCCGGAGTACATACCGCCTTTGGTTGGTGCGATGAACTGTGACGATATCCCACATGACTTTGAGTACACATTGATCACTGCGTACATTCTGAAGGGGATACGTGTAGTTGGACCCCATTTAGGACACATCCCAGATATGAAGAACAATGATTTTAACCTCAGAGACAGGAAGAACTATGCGATGCTCACACCTCATAGGTATTTGATGAGAATGGTTGGGAAGAAGTTGCACATAGTATCCTAGCTATGGATTAAGGATCTCAAGAAGTCAATGATCCTAAACATGATGAAGATCCCTCACTTCAACTGACATCAAGAGGTTAATGCTTGCATTAAAATCCTCCTATCGTGTTACCATGGAGGGTATTTGTGGCTTGATAGGCACGTCACTGTGGATCCGCCGCTGATACACCTCATCATAGGACTGAGTATGGAGGGATCGGACCCTCAAAAGTTCTACCCAGGGAAGACATCGAATCTCTCTCTAGCACAATGCATAAAGGAAGACTATGGAAATGTTGAAAAGGGAAAGGGAGGCTATAAGGTAGCCTCCATCCAGGATGGAGCAGTGCACCTAGATTTTCAACTTATAGCTGGTAAGCTCATCAGAAAGAACCGTCCAACATAGGTCACAGGATTCATAGTAGACCTCATAGGGAAGTGCATAGAAGGAATGCAAATAAACTGGGCGAGTTACCTCATCAATGAGCTTGAGAAGGACTGCCATGAAGTGCAAGATCAGGGCTACGAGTTTCATTTCAGTTGGTTATTGGTTTTAATCACATTTTTCTCTTGGCAGATGCTAGAAGGAGCGGCATTTCTAGAAGTTGAGCCATCAGATCCATTGGCCGCAAGGTTCTCCACCTTGTGGTATACAAATGACATGTTGAAGAAGTGGCAGTCGAATATTGCCTTCCATGCTTATTACCAGCATCTGAAGCACACCATTGAGGAATTTCCATGAATGACCTCGAATACACTACACCAGTACATATCGCTAGCGAAGTTCCATGCAGATCGACACTTTATCTACATCACTGCATGTAGGGATGAAAGTAAAGAGGAGCTGTAGTCCTATTATAAGTTGATTGATAAAGACATGGAGGAGATCACCAAATAATGGATAGCATATTTCCTTGTACTAGTTGAGGATGAATAACTCTTCGACCCCAAAATCATCAAAAGTCCCTTGGTCACCCGGGTTGAACATGATGAACAAACTAGCGTGAAGAAAAAGAATAAAAAGGAGGAAGTGTAGAACATAGAAACTGATGAGGAGGACAACGCCTTAGAGGATGGTAGGCTTGATTCACCCGGAGAAGGAGGAGGAGATGAAGTAAACCAAGAAAAATGAGGGGAATAAGGAGAAAATAAAGACAAAGGCAAAGTTACACCATCGAAGGATCCCCTTACTGAGGCCGAAACATCGAAGAAAAGGAAGGTTTCCCCGCAGAAACCCTCAACAAGAAAGAAGACTCGAGCTAATAATCCTTAGTCAAAGAATGTGCTTACAGTGGATGATGTCGATTTTATCATCACAGCCGTAGAATATGATTTAGAGGATATCTTGCAGAGACATGGGGCAAAGCAGGATACATTGTATGAAAGAATAGAAAAGGAGCTAAAGGACATACAACAAGCCATCCATTCAAGATGCGTAGTACCTACTGCGCCTTCTTCATCGAAGATTTCAGAATTGGGGGATGAGCCCACCCAATTACAAAGGTTAGCAGATGCAACCAAGGCTCGACTTTGTCGAGTCCAAGAAGAAAGGAGCAGGCTACTAAATCCCTGAAGTAAGAGAAGGACAAGGTCTTAGAGCAACTTCGAGTTGCACAAAAGGAGAAAGATGAAATTAGGGCGATGTTCGAGGAGGAAAAAGAGAAGATGCAGAAAGAAAAAGACCATCTACTCACAGAGAAGACTGTGGTCAAAGAGGCAGTGACTAAAGCACTTATCTCTATGTTGATCTTGGGATAGGAGGAAGAAGAGTCAACCAAGATACAATTAGGGAAGCTTGCTGAGGTCATTCAACAACTTCAAGAAAGAGTAATAGAGTTAGAAATTCAAGTAGTGTCGAGCACTCTGCAAGAAGTGCATGATCAGAGGGAATAAATCACCAAGAGCGCAGTTGGAAGGATCAGGGCACTCAACTCAGAATGTAAGCAATTGAGTGACCATAGTGCGAAGACCTATGAATGCCTCGCAGAAGACCCGAAGCTGAGGAAACTAGAAGCACAACTCCAAGAGGCGCAATAACAAGCATCCACCATCCAGACACAGATGAATTTGCTCACTGTAGTTGAGTAGGTGAAAAAATCACAGGAACAACACACAGTCCAACAGTAGGTTACTACCATCCAAAGCATATTTTTGGAGGTTACACAGAGACTCCAGTCGGTGCAGGATGAAGCCTGTACACTTTTTGAAGAGATTGAAGGCTAAGGCTCACAGATGGAACAAGTGGTTACGACAATGGAACAACATCTGGAAGGGCCTGTTACAGAGAAAATGATTCAAGAGTTTTTCAAGTAGGAAGATTTGGAGAAGCAGGAAGCGGAGGTATCTTGAGCTAATCTCGAGGCCTTTGAAGCAGTGTTGCCCAGATCTGAGTGGCTCAGGATGAGTCACAGGTGAGAGTTGGGGGAATTTTGGCTCTTGAACAAGTTTTGAGGAAACATTGATTGTGTTGGACCACTTTTGGAACTTCGATAGGATGGTCTAAGATGGAGCGCCCAAGTAGAGCAGAGATCGTAGGATCTCACTTGTTTTGTGGGCTTGTGGACTGAGAAAAGGGTTTTAGGTCTTATGTAATGGGTTGAAGGATGTCGGCCCACGGGTTTACCCATGATTAAACCTTTTTGTAAATGTATAAATAAGAAGTAGCTAAGCGATGTAAGAAGTAGTGTTAGCTATGTGCACAACATGTTTGGCTTAGTGCAAGAGATTGGAAGTTTCTTTGTGCAATATGGATGTGTAAAGTAAGGATTTGTGATATTAAGGAGTTGGCTCTATGCCTTGACTTGATTTTGGGAAGGTGGATCTAGTGCATTGTGCACAGATCACCTGCTCACTGTGGATTTGTCTCTGTGGCTTTGTGCACAGGAGAAGATGAGTGTAAGGAGCTTGAAGACTAATAAAGAATAAGAAGAAGCTGGTGGACCTAGCCACACACTGGGGTGAACCATGTATATCTTGTGTCTTGATGTGCTTTGTGCGATGTTGTTTATGTGGTTATTTTCTTGGTGTTGTTGTTGTTATGTATAATGAATGCATATGATGTTG
Organism: Picea mariana; assembly: GCA_032191745.1. NCBI lineage: Eukaryota > Viridiplantae > Streptophyta > Pinopsida > Pinales > Pinaceae > Picea > Picea mariana. The sequence continues at coordinate 217,873 of JASDQU010241926.1, forward strand.
TATCTTAATGATTAATGGTGTAAATGAATGCTAGATCTGAACTAATGCTATGTGCGAAGAGGTTTTAAGGGATTAATCTTGATTGTTACTTTGCTGATCTCTAATAAGGGTTAATCTGCTATGTACATGAGAATCATAACCTAATGCATATTGTTGGCTAAGTGATCTGCTAAGTATTATAATCATAGATCTGTGTCCCAGCTTGTTTATAGACACCTGAGTTCTACAACCCCCCCTGTCTCTACCTCGGGTGAGACTTCATCTACTTCGCAGGTGTTGCCGAAAGGGCTGGTAGTTAGGGTTTTGTTGGTGTGTTGTTGAAGTGTTGAACCCTGGGTCTGCCCCTGTGCCAACAATAAGTAAAGGAAGATTCCCCATTGTGGAATCATATCCTTCATGTGAGTTTGGAAATTTCAGCAAGTACACTTGTTTGGGAAAAGGTGTGCACTTCTCTTGGGCTTTAGAGTTCTAGGGTTTGAATCACCCTCTTGTGTGCTAGGGTTTATCTTGGTGGTGAAGGTATTTCTCTTGAAGAATATAGCAAAGGATTTGGCTGGGTTTTCTTCCCTTGTTGAGAAGGGTTTCCCAGGATACATCTTGCGTTCTTGTGCATGGTGCTTCTTCTTGTGATATTGAATGTTGCAATATTTATGGTTATGGTTAAATGATATAAATGGAATGAACTTCATACTTAACCTAACACATTTAAAAATCAACACAAAGGTGGTTGGGATGGGGAGGGGAAGTGGTGGAGTGGGGAAGGGTTTAGGATGGGAAATGGGCGGGGAAAATGTAAGGTTTGGGGAGAGGGTCAATTCCCAGAATCCCCCCTCCCAAACTTGTGTTTTTTATCATTTCTTCTTGAAGTTTGGTTTGTTAAAATTAATGATAATAATAATAATTTTTTTTAAGATTTTTTTTAAATTATTTTTTTAAAATTCTTTTAT
>JASDQU010241926.1:218889-232894 GCA_032191745.1 Picea mariana
AGTGTTTTTTCTTTTCTTTTATATATATATATATATATATATATATATATATATATATATACTCAATAAAAAAATATTTAAAATTATATAAGAACAATTCCAAAAACAAATGCATAGAAGAACCAAAAGGCTCTCCTCCCGTATGAAAATTCAAAATTGTTGCATTCTGTATAGCATTGCTGATCCATTCTAGCTAACTAGACACTCGTAACATAATTCTTAATCAACTCAATACCTAAACATTAAAGTTAAAATTCCATCGAGACAAGCTCCTCTCCTTCACAAAACTCATAGATGCCACATGCACTAGCAAGCAGGGCTAGAGCCTCTTTAGAGAGAGCATATTCTTTCTCACTTAGTTCACGAAATATATGGTGACTTTATATATATAAGTTTTTTTTTTTTTAATTAGATTTCTTTTAATGTCTTTTTATTTTAATTTTTTAAAAACAAAAAAATAGTATAATTCATTTTTTTTTCTTAATTTAATTTTTTTAATTTTGGGTTTACCACCCACATTTTATTTTTATTATTTTAGTTATATTATTTTTATATCTATTTATTTATTTATTTTCATTTTTTTTTAGGGTCAAAGTTTCCTTAGATTTGTTATTTTAGGTCAAAAATGAAAAAAATGGTGTTACTGGTAGTATCACGTTTTTATTTGAGCATCGATTTTGAGGTTTTGGTTCATGATGGTGTTGGTTGTGAAAGCCATAACATTAAACATGTTGTAATTTTAACCCACTAGAGATAAGGAAGTGTTGGTTGTGAAAGCCATAAGAGATAAAAAAGGAAGTGTTACTAGCAACACCACTTCTTTATTCGATGATTGATTTTAAGGTTTCTAAGGCCACGATTTCAAACAAGTTGTAATTTTAACCCTAGAAAAAATGGGTGCTACTAGTAGAACCCCTTTTCGATTTGGGAGTTGATTTTAAAGTTTTTGTTTGCAACATTACATATCATAGTTGCAAAATTTTGTAATTTTATCATAAAAAAAATGGGTGCTATTGGTAGCACCACTTTTTTAAATGAGGGTAAAAACCACCACTAAATGTGACCTTTAAAAAATGAGAACTTTGTAGAGTTCTCTTTAAGTTGGTACCTATGTTCACCTATGATGGGGGTGGTTGGAGACACTCAGTCATTTTTTCCTCATGGGATGAAGTTATAAGAACTAGTGCAAACCCATGGCAGTCAAAATGCTAGGGTAATGACATGATCTAGATAGAAAAATTGGAGTGATTGGAGACATGAGTCCTTGTAGTGGCAGTGGTTTTCATAGTGGGGACTCATGCTTCTCACATAATATCATGGGGTTTGATTATTCTCATTAAGAGTGTGATGGATGGGACTTACTATGGGTGGGCCCAAATGTTTTTAATGGCATTGAGTGCTAGTTGACTTCCTATAGTAGAGTGACAAGAGGCAATTATTCTTTTGGTACACTGATTTGTGCATTATTCTTTGAGCATATTCTCACCCTTCCTACCCATGTATGTATCCAATATGGGGGTTCTTGAGAGATGAGGATGAGTTGTCGGGGGTTCCTATTGAGATGGGGATGGCGTGGGTGATAAGGGAATGTGTTTCACCCATATTTATTTGTATGTTGGGATCAACTATTGATTAATATTAAATATTACCTGAATGAGAGCATGAATTACCAAGGTGATCTAGAGATTCCCTTACCACCCAGATGGTCCTGGGGCCTAGATGGCATGTATTGTTGCATTTTATTTAATTGCATAGAGTAGAATATTTCAATATATAATATTTGATTATATACTATATGTATTTGCAAATATTGCATCAATAACATCGATTGATCATGTGAATTACCAAGGGAGAGTGAGCACAATGATCTAGGGCTATTTGGACCGAGGTATAGGGTTGAGCCTGATTTGTTTGAGCACCAAATGATGGAGATTATATGATATTTATTAGACCAATTGTTGCGGGGGGTGTTATACTATGGGTGGCATGAGCTAAATGGCATTGATGTAAGGGCCTTTATTGAAGTACTTCCTGAGTGACACTCAATTTTGAGGAGGGTAGAGATGGTTAGCTAGTGAGTCAAAGATTTTTGTAGGGGGATATAATACTCTTGGCATGTGACCCTCCATTCAATGGTGATGAAGGGAGTGATTAGTTAGAGATAAATGGGAAATATTCCACCTTATATATATATATATATATATATATATATATATATATATATATATCATGCAATGGTAATGCAATAGTTTTAGATTGATACACATAATATGCAAGGGCATGGACAACAAACCAATCACACCATCATATTTATCCTAGTTATTGGTGATAGATCCAACACAGATGGAAGGGGTAAAAATATCCTGAGATACAGAGGCAACATTACACGTATAACAACTCACACCATCAAACTAACTAATGTAGCAATAGGGTGATGGGTCTATCTGAATGGCTCAAGAAGACAATGTATGAGATTAAAAACTTATATATGGGAAATAATTCTCTTAAAATAAATGGTCAGGTTTAAAAATTATTTAGGTATAACATATTTTGAGGGTTAGGGAGAATTTTCCATTCAAGCCCCACAAGTGAATATGCATTGTTTCCTAGACATTGTTTAACAATGTAAGGTACCTTCCATAATGGTTCAAACTTTCCTTGACCTAAGATATCATGGGCTTGGTCATACATTAGGATTATATCCCCTTCATGAAAGACACGAGGATGAACCTTATGGTCATATTGAGCTTTGGAATTCTTCTTGGCCAGTACAATTCTTTGCAAGGTGATATGTCGATCTTCATTGGTGCATTCCAAAGTCACTAGTTTTTGTTCCAAGGGAGTACTGGTATCAAGGAGGATTTTGAAAGATAAATAGAGGGAGAGGATTTGGAACTTGATCGGTAAAAATGCCTCCTTCACGTGGATAAGATGAAAAAGAGTAAACCTAGTGGCAGTTTTTGAAGATGTCCTATAGGCCTATAATTATAGGAAGAGCATGTGATGTCATTTGATATTCTACTTATTCACAGTCCATTGGAATATGGTTTTAAGGATTTTATTGGTGGCTTCAACTTGACCATTCCCTTGCAAACAATAAGAATATTAATATTGATGCTCAAAACTTAATAGTGCATCTAGTGTGCACTAGGTTTCATCGTCAAAATGATGGCCATGGTAAAAAAACGATTGCTTTAGGACACCAAATTGAGAAATGACATGATTGAAAAAGAAGTGAGTTGTAGTAGAAATAGTGTTACTAAAATTCAGAATAGATTCAACCATTTAATGAAGCAATCAACAACCATAATAATGTATTTATGAATTCCAACAAAAGGAGGGTTACAGTCTATGAAATCAATGACCCATTTACAAAAAGGAATTGTTGTGATAATAGGGTGCAATGGAGTTGGAGGCGCTTATGAATTAGGTGCATAGATTTGGAAGTTAATACAATTCTTAACTACCTTAATACAATCAGAAAGGAGAGTGGGCCAAAAATAACCTGCATGGACTACTTTTTGGGAATTTTTTGACTAACATAATGGTTGTTTGAAATCTGAGACTTCTATAGTCCCCAACACTGAAACTATTGTTGGATGAACAAACTATTGGACTCATTATGAAATTGGGACCGAGGTTGTTTCCAATGGTGAATAATAAATTCAAGAAAGTTATGATGTTTTTGTTACACACCAAATTTCCACACTACTAAGTGGAACACTTATGTATTGTATTATACTAAGTGTTGTACTTATGTAGGTGTCGATTTTCCACATTCCTAAGTGTCACACTTATATTTTACTAAGTGTTCTAATTGAATGTCGCAACTTTGGAAGTGTTGATCATGTTCCCTAGAAACATTTGGGGATAAAACCCATCACTTGGGGACCTAAATACACTATATCATCATGTGGAAGTGTCGATCATGTTTACTAGAAAAATTGGTGAAGAAAAATCATCATTTGAAGGCCAAAAAACCACCTTTTAACTTGAGTTTTAAGCCTTGTTTGAGCACTAACTCTCCCCTACCCATGTATAGGGAGCGTTGGTCCCTAATTAACACCCCCTAGTCCACTATGGGGGAGCATTAGTAATACTTTGTTTCAATCTTTGGGGGAGCATTTGTTTTGTTAGAGCTAACCCACCTTTTTCTATGGAAAAATAATGAGATGTTATTGAGTGGTTATGGTCGAGGGATGACTCATGGGATAGAGTCATAAATATTTCCTCCATTTTGGGTACTAAATCCTAACCTAAGGAGTGAATATATCAACCATTCCCTTGATTTGATATGGTGTTTAAGTCTCCCAATTTGCTATATAATCAAGGTCATTCAAGGGATTAGGGGAGAAAGTATTGAGATTATGAAACCTCTATTCTTGAGATATTAAGAGATAGTTCATGAGATTTCTCATTACTAGAAGGAGGTGTACAAAGGGGGATGGAAAGGAGAAGCTTGGAGGAAATCTTGAATCACATCAACATGGTTGTAAGCATCTAATGTTTCTTTCATTCATACAACTAAGCCTATTTCCTCATCTTTGTCTTTCTTAAGTTAATGCATGCATGTTTATACTTGTTAGCTTATTCTTTTATCTAACGCTGCACAAGTAGAAGAGAGGGGTTGTCTTACTTTTTACAGGAAGGTTACAAGAGTGGTGCCTGTGCTCAATAGCTTGAACTGAATCTGACATTGGAGAAACTAGGACAACCTACATGAAAAATGTTAGATCTTATTTCCTTTCTCCTTCTCCTTAAATTTCATGCATAAGTAGATAAGAAATAGGGATGTTAGTGTCCACTTGCTCTTTTTTTTGTTCAACCTATCTGCGGGATGAAATTTCTCAGAACAATTTTTCTCTTCTTCGTTTTCCTTCCCATTGGTTTTCTATAGTTTAAATATCTACTACAAAAGTGGCTTAGCCTCATACTATGCCCATATTAGTTGTCTCTAATTTATTTCTCATCCTAACTAATTTTAGTTCCCATGGTCCGAAAGTTCATTCCTATGGTTGAAATATTGTCAAAACCCCCTTGCTAGTTGCCCCCCTTTTTAATTTCATCCAAATTAAAATACACCTTATTCCTACTTGAAATCCATAGTATATATTAAATCCATGCACCATTTTCTATATTATAAATCTAGTTTGAGTTGCATATGTTAAATAAGTTGTCCTTTGAGTGTCAGAAAAGGAATATTTACTTAGGAAATATCTAGGGTATCCCCTGGTCCAAGAATTGGCTTGAAATCCTAGAGTGGCATAGGAAGGTGCATCCTTCACAATATGCCATGGAATTTGGTCCCTCTATAAGAGACAAGGGACAACATAGGAACTAGTATTGTTTCCAAGGACCCATATTGGTATATGACATAATAATTTTTTCTTTTCAAATAGGGTACAAACTATTGGATGATATATGTGCATAATATTTCTAAATGGGTTTCTTTACTATATCAGTTTCCTCCTACCATAGGAAAAGTTTTATTTATTACTCTTCAAGGAAAGATTGATAAGTGATAAATTCTCTAAAAAATCTGAAGAGTGCTTTGAAACGTGACTCCAACAAAAATGTGACTCCACAAGGGAATGTGTTCACCCCAATAAATTGGATTCCATATTCGTTTTCAGAAGATCCAATTCTATAGGACATATGGTCACTCCATTATCAAATCCATAATAAATCTAGCGACAAAGAAAAAAGTCTCCAGTCCCATCTACAAGTAAGCAACTAGATTGTACTATTTTATTATCCACTACTATATATGAGTGCATTAATATTAGTATGTTGCATTCCCATACCTCAGTGATACCCAATAATAACTATATTAGTATTATCCTGATAGATTTATTATGGTGAGCTATCTTTTTTTACCAATTTGGTAAATCAAATACCTCATTTTCTCATAAATCCCCACTTAGGAAGAATAATAATCCAATCTCCATTTGAATTTTTGTTGACCCTATGTCATCCCCACATGTTTGGTCCATCCCCTCGTTCCAAGTCTTTACACTCTTGTTATATTCATCATTGGTTGGGACTCCTCCCCATTCTTAAATACAAACCCCAAATCCTATTATGGCTGGCCAAATCCCTCCTCATCCTTGGCTAGCAACTTAGTTCAGACCATCGGTCCTACCCCTCAAATTTCCTTGGGGAATTTCTTGATGGCTACCTAAAAATTTTACAAGGATTCAATGGATAAAATGGTATTACCATAAGATATCACCTCACTTCTTTCAAGAATTGCATATACAACTTCTATGTGGAAGATGATGATGTTTTCTCCAGAATGTTTGGCAACTCTATAGAAGGAGAAGCCAAGAAATGGTTCAGGAACCTACCAAATTATTATCTAAGGAACTAGGTACAATTTCATTATAAGTTCCATAAAAAATGGGTGGTTGTTACACATCAAAATGTCACATTTGAGTTACGCACCCTAAGTGTCGCAAGTGTCACAGAGTGACATATGCACCTTGGTAAGTGTCACATTCATTGTCACAAGTGTCATATTCACCTTCCCAAGTGTCACATTCACTTTTTTAAGTGTCGCCACCTCTTGATGCCATTAAACCAGTTGTTCATGATCCCTAAGTCATATGGGAGGAGAAAAACCATGTTGTTTTGGTCAAAACACACTTTTTCCTTGAACATTTCGACCCTTTTTTGACAATTTATGAAGACCAAAGCCCCATGTCCATACTTTGAGTGAACACATAATGCCCCCTCTGCCACTATAGGGGAGAGATGATCGAGGATCAACACTTTGTATCTTACTGGGGGGAGAATTGATGTTGTTGAGAGAAAGGAGGGATCTCCCCTGCCTTAATCTATGGGCCAACTCTTTGAGATTGGGTTAGTTGTGTTCGAACCTCATGCTTGGGCCTCACTTTAGGATCAGATCCAAGCCTCAAGGAGCCATATCCTCAACCATACCCCTGATTTTCTCATGGTTTTTATGCCTTTCAAGCCTATATATTGAGGGATTTCCAAGGTGAAAAAGGAGGAAGTTTTCAGATATCAAACTTATGATCTTGGTAGCATTGTGTAAGGGATGGACGAGGAGAGCTTGGGGAGGATGCTACAACTACATCAATCATGGTCTATAAGTACTCTTTTTGAGTTCTCATTTTAATTTACTTGGACTATTTCCTTCAAGATTATGTATTCTTTCATGTGCTTGTCTACTTTTCCTTCGATCTTTGTAGATGAATTTGTTTGATATAATCTTGTAGAGTAGGAGTTATTTGTTTCTGTTTGCTTCTTGTTGCAGGTATCAAGTTGTGCCAGGGATTTTGGATATCAAGCTCGGATTGGAAGTAGGGAGGAAAAACTTCGAAACAAGGTGCATCACACCCTTTTTCCCTCACTCTTTATAATTGGTTAAACTAAATTCAAAGGGATGTTAGTGTCCATTTGTAGTGTTTATGTCTTGGTATAGGCATATATAATCCAAGGGAAAGTTAACCTATCATTAGGGGAATATTTTCATAACAGAAATTGGTGAATCCACTAGGGAAGGACATTGAATTTTCTTTCCTTAGATCGTCTGAACCTTTTCCTACTTTGATCTTGTTTGGTTGATTGTTTTTTGAGCCTTACCTCTTCCCCCTGTTTCATCAAGTAGTGATCGTAGTTCCCAAGCCAGTATCTGTTGACTTTTTTTTTTTTATGCTTATTTTCAAGAATCTACAGAACTAGCGCTCCCACAGAGTGGCTACTAGGGTGTTGGTTATCTGATCAACGCCCCTCAATGGTCTCTTAGGGAGCGTTGTAACACTCTGTCTCTTTGTTGTAGGGAGCGCTGCTCTTTTTTTTTAGCAGATCCAGGAGAATCTGCCTTGTTTTTCTCAGCCCTTTATTGGAGGTCTTTGTCCTAGAGTCTGTAATTTTTCTTGTGAATTTTTTTATGTTGAGGATATGTCTTATTATCACTCTTTTCGTTGTCTTGTTTGAGCTTGCGACCTTTTCCAAATTGTGATATTGATTCACCTTGTTTCTTCTTGGTTTCATATGGGTCTTGCAAAATTTTCTGGTTATCTGAGTGATTGAAAATGTATGCAAAGGTTTGTTGGTATTAATTTAATTTTCAAATCTTTCCTCTTTAAATGATTTAATATTTTATGCTTACCACAACCTATCTTGGTTTTCTCTTTCTTGCTACTTGTTTTGTCAAGACAATTGAGTGATTTCTCTTTCTCCCTATCATTTTTTGGATTCTTCTTTGAAATTTCTCGTATTCCTTTAATTCTTATCAATTGTCGAGTCCTTGATTGAGTGAGTTATCATACTTGATTATTTCAATTCCAGTTATCCTGTGGGTGCATGCTTTGTTTCTTTTGTATTTGCATTCAACTCTTTCATTTTGATTGAAAGTAATGGAGCATTTAAAGTATTTCCATTTGATTTATTTTTATATTATAATTAAACAAAGAATATATTTGCATTCTTTCTTTTGGGTAGTGTAGTAGATTGCATTTAGAAAATTGCATTTGGGAATTGGGTTTTTTTTTAAAATAAAATTGAACCTCTTCTCCATCCCGTATGTAGAATTCATTGAAGAAAAATATTTGCATCTCATTATTTTGCATTCTTTTGTAGTCAAGTTTGAAACATCATAAGTTTCACTTTTGCACCCATGAGTAAACAATAGCGTTAAAATGAATCCCTTATAAAATTAATTAGACACTTTTATATCATCTGGTAGCAAACCTACATTATCTTAAAGTGTAGGGCTTTGGAATAAGTTGTGAGGATAAATTTCCAAATCCATCAGACAAATATAGAATCTTGTGCTAGGGAGGGGTAAATACAATTGTTTATATAAGCACAAACGGGATCCCCATCTCACACAGGGGTTAAACATGAGGTCATGTGTGGGAGAGAAATGAATATTTCCCCTCCAAATCTTAACCCACATAGCAGAAATATCATATATTGGGGGTTCTTCTTGAAAAATGGATAGTTTCATTTTGTCTTGGATCTTCATGAATCTTGAATCCGTTCGGGGTCCTTAGCAGTCTTCTGTTACACTTGTCTTCAGTTTTCTTGAAAAAATTCAGACTTGTTATCCTGCCCATATGTTCGATCTTGGCTATTGATTGTACCTACTCGGAGGCTGACTACGAGTTGGTAAACTTAGTTACCTATATCTATAGGGTTAATACATAAGGTGACGGTGAAGGGGAGTCTTTTCTATACCTGGGTCAGATGTTGATCAAACTCACTCGAGCTCCTTGGAGGGTAAACCTGGGGGTAAAACAATGTGGGAACTTGCACCAAGGAGTAATTCTGTTAAGCAGGTATCCAATGTAATTGATCCACCTGCTCTATCCCAACCCCTTCCCATATTGATATCGTGATGTTGGATTTCATCACCAACTAGTGGTTTCATTGTGGGAAGGTTTGTTTGATTGTTTTATTCTTAGATTTGTAGCGTGTGATGTTTTTTTTCCCTAGTGGACCTTAAGTCGATTCAATGTCAATGGTGTTAGTTCTCAGGCATACCAATGAAGAGCCCATTTTCTAGGGGAACCTTTCACCTTTCCTTCTTTTGGAAATGTTGGTCCTTCGTGCATTTCCACCCCGAGTCTTCGCCACTACGGTGAAATCAAATTTTCTCAGTGCTTTGAATGTACCTAATTCTTCAGATGTAAGCACACCACCACAGATCAACCTTATGTTGACCTTTATCCTTCTTCACCTATTAGGTCTCCTTCCCTTTCTCCTTCTTCACCTAGTAAAATCTCTAAAGAGAGTAGCCAGGTTGATAAGAAGAAGAAGAAGAAGAAGAAGAATCAGAAATGGACCAAGTGTCCAACCACATCAGGTCATGTTGGATCCAAGAAACCAACTATTGTTTATCATATTGGTAGTGTTGATAAAGTCTACAAGTCTAAAACGAATAATTCTAAACCCAAATTCCCTTGTAGGATTTTTAAGGGTGACCACTTTCAGAGGGATTTCACTAGTCTCCCCAAAGTCTGATAAATGTGGTCTTCCATGTCATCATCCCCTACTGAACATGTTGGTGACACCCCGTCAACTAGTGACGTTAAGGTTGGTAAGAAGAATAAATCCATAAAATTTCCTTGTATGTTATACAAAGGTGATCATCACTCTCACCTTTTCCCTCGTATGGATGAGGCTTCTTATCTTTTGGAAAATATTCAAATTCCAACTAGTTATCCTAATATCTCTCCCAACCCATCGTTAATCGATGGACTTGTCAATTTGGTTCCATCCTGTTGATGGGCGAAATTAACAGTCCGTCAACTGGAAGAGCGAGTCCGGTCCGATGTTGTCTAAATAACCCAAGCCATTTGGTGTAACTCATTTTGATGGGTTTAATGGCTTCGTTAGCCAATCTAAGAATCCTAAAATAAACGAATAAAAGAGAGAAATAACTAACTAATTACTAAACACACTATATATATGTACATATGTTCGAATGTAACTATAGTAGTTGTATTTAAGCAGAAGATATACAAGTCTCATTTATTTACATGATTTACAAGATGCAAATTTTAATCGAAACTTACGAAAATCGATGTGAAAAATGATTGCTTCTAAGAAGCAGATAAAGAAAGCACATAAAAATATTTATTGTTTTTCTTTTATAAATTTAAAGAATCTTGCAAAAAAAAAATTAATGAAACATGAACATGTGGATAGTCAAAGATGAACCATACATTCTAGTTTCAATGATATGTAAATGACATAAAAATACAAAGAAGCTATCCTGACAGTGAATTAGTGAGGTGTATCCAAGCATCTGCATGAGTGGTGAACATCCAACTGCCATGTCCAAGAGAGAAATCTTCAATGAACCTTATGACTGTTCTAAATAAATTTAGAACATGTATTGGCAGCTTATGTTTTAATGACAGAAAAGGAAACACAAACATAAACTTGTGATCTCATAATTATACATGATTACAACAAAATAAATGTGGAAGCAATCTATGCATTTTATCATTCAATTTAAAACTCAAAGATAAATCCCATTATTTAAATCGAAGATATAATCACAGCATTTGTATTTTGAGAAGCAAATGATAGATGGTATTTATAATATAAACCTCCTACACATCACAGATCATTTAATCTAAAGATATCAGACCTGCACATGTAACAAGATTTTAAAAAAAACATAAATAAAAACATTATAAACAAAAGGCTAAAGCGAAAATGCATATATGTCGTTCTATTAAGTTTTTGGAATCACTTGTCCATTCTGTAATCCTGGAAGAATTTTTTTGGATAATAGACTTTAAAGTTTGGAAAAATCAATACATAAATGATAATAATTAACCATGTATTGATAAAAAAGACTAAAGCTATTTAAATCAATGCATAATCAATTATTTAAAGAATATGAATATATTATAATGAAAATAAAACCATTTTGCTTACAGGATAAAATCCATTAAGCAACTTGGAATTCCATATTCTTCTTTGAAAATACTCACCCATTCACCCAAAGATTCCATCCATCCATTACTCCATTTGAAAAGAAATAAAAAGTTTACAAAAGTAATAATATACAAAAGAGAAAGGATTAAAATCCTCCTCTCCAATTCTCTGATCTTTCTCATATATTTATAAAATGAATGAACAGTCTGGGTGTCACTATTAATTTCTGCCACCTGAAATTTCCCTCTAAAAGAGACCCAAATATATCTCAAATCGTGCATTTGTTTGGGAAAATATTTACATGGAAGGTAAATGGGTCCATTTTTGTTCTGGGTTTTTAACCGTTTCTTCTAATTTCTCACAATTTGGCTGCAATCAGTTCTGCAAAATCATCTGTCTAATCTTGACGCCTTTCCAAATTTTATTTGTTGTTGCTCATAATTTTTTTTGTAGCAATCCGAAATTATTTTTGGATCAATCATCTTGAATGTATTTGGATAATAAAATCAAGCCATGATCAGATCCGTATCAAATATTTGATAATAGAAACCTGTGAAACAAAAAGAAACCTAAATTAATAACCTAAAAATTGTGAATAAAACAAAAATATAGAAAAATAAAAAATGAATTTAAACTAACTATAAGTTCTAAACAAACATTGTTTATATTTTCCTTTCAAATATGATCTTAATTCTAGAAGCTTCAAGTTAATGAAGAAAAAATATTAATTTTAGTTTTTTACAAAATCAAATAAATGATGGATAATTCTTTGATTATTATTATATTGAAATGAGATGCAAAATGATTTTTTTTTTAACTAATTAACCTCACCAAATGATTTCATAAAAATGAGAAACCAACCAAGATATTACTTGATGAAGTATTTAACACATTATTCAAAATAGTCAAACTTGCTAATGAGAAAAAGAATGAACACATAATCATAATTTAAACGAAAGTAAACATTTGATAAAAATTAACGTTTTGTTTAAATTGAGATTTTTATACTCGTTTCTAACTTTTGACATATACTCTTGTAATGAATGTCTCAAACTATAGTGAATGTCTTAAGTTTGTCTCAAAACAAGCCAAGGTATGGAACTATTTGAAAAGGTTGATTCTGTAGCTCATTATAATTATCAGGTATCGAATGGGGGGGGCCTATACATTTTGTAAAAATATAGGGGGAGTTGTTGGGGCCCAACACATCCCTGATCAGTCTAGTTGATCAAGTGGTCAATCTGATTTCATCCTCAATTGAACCAGTAACCCAAGTAGTTGATATGGTTCTGTCATCGATCATCCCCACTCTTCATCTGAAGAGTGAACCCAAAGTTGTCAATCCAGTTCCATCCTCGATCGATCCCACTCTATTGGAAACTTGGTCAATACTGAGTGGGAGGGTGAATCAGTATTGGTTAAATATTTAAACTTTTAATAATTTTAACTTATTAACAACAATTGATCAACAATAGTGATCAAGACAATAATACAAGTTACAATAATGATTGGGAGCAACCAATCTCCTTGTCCAGGTCTTCAACCCTAGGAAGCAACAACTCCCTTATTTTAGGGCACCAACCCTAGGAAGCACTAACTCCCTTGTTTAGGGAACCAACACTAGGAAGCACCAACTTCCTGTATTCAAAGTTTAATCAGTAAAGGAAATTAGTCCTTCCTTGCTCCACCCTTCCACCCTCATTAACATAGTGACCAATTTAATGAGAATTGTGACCTCAAAACGAGAATTCTATCCCTTAAACCCATATTTTTGCATAAAAAACATAAAAATCAACCCCAAATAAAAAAGTCGTGCTACCAGTAGCACCATGTTTTGTATTCGGGTCAAAATTACATTTTTTTTCAAGCATGGGCTTAAAGGATCAAATGGTTTCTCAAAAAACTTTAAAATCAACCCCCAAATCAAAAAGTGGTGCTACAGGTAGCACCATTTTTTGTAACTGGGTCAAAATTACAACTTTTTTCAAGCACGGGCTTAAAGGATCAAATGGTTTCTCAAAAAAACTTTAAAATAAACCCCCAAATCAAAAAGTGGTGCTACTGGTAGCACCATTTTTTGTATCCGGGTTAAAATTACAACTTTTTTAAAGAACAGACTTAAAGGATCAAATTGTTTCTCAAAAAAACTTTAAAATCGATCCCCAAATCAAAAAGTGGTGTTGCTGGTAGCACTAGTTTTTCTAACCGGGTCAAAATTATAACTTTTTTCAAGCATGGTCCTAAAACATAAAATAGTTGCTCAGAAAAACCTTTAAATTGACACCTAAATAAAAACGTGACACTGCCTAAAGCAAAAAAAAAATTCTAAATGTTAAAATTGCATCTAATTATGACCTAATTGAAACTGTGGCCTTGACAACAAATCCCTACACAAATAAAAAATAGAAAATTGGATCCTAAATGGTCACTTGAAAATTTATTTACTAACTTTTTTCTTTTTCTTAAATTTACATTAAAAAATAAATAAAGAGAAAGGAGAAAATATTCACACACACACACACACACACACACACACACACACACACACATCTATATTTTAAATTAAGTCAGAAACACATTTTAA
>JASDQU010241926.1:245174-256299 GCA_032191745.1 Picea mariana
AGATGTAGGCAACGTTGTGTTGAACTCGTTATCAATTCTCTTGTTATGGTTTGTTGTTTATTACTTCATTTCAGATCTGCATATGTGTATATGGCTGTCATAATTCCTCTCTTTTACTCATTCTTTCATTAATCTTCTTAAAAGGGTTAATTAACACATGCAATTAAAAACTCAACCATAGTCATTAAAAGATCCTACAGATCACATTATATGCAAACCTCTTACGGTCCTACTGGTATACCGATGGCACTTCCTCCCCAAAGTCAGCAGTACCCTCACATGAATAGAAATTTACCTTTTTTGGCTGCTTTGGACCTCCTTGATCTGTCTAGAATTTTGAATGACCCTATCCGTCAGTCTCCTCACTGGCCCTTCATATCAGCCAAACTCCCATCCGACATTCCTAAGTTTGATGCTAAACCAGGAGAGGATCTGAAAAATCATGTAATGAATTTCCACCTTTGGTGTTCATCCAACTCTTTGATGGATGACTCCATTCAGTTACGACTTTTTCAACAAACCCTCACGGGTTCAACCACGAAGTGGTATATAGAATTGCCACGAGGCTTCTTCACCGATTTCAATACCCTATCTATGGCTTTCCTCACTCTCTACCAGTTTCCAATCCATTATGAAATGAGAATTGAGATTTTGAGTTCTTTCAAGCAAAGTAAAGCCACTCATATCTCTGATCACATTAATGAGTGGAGACGAAGACGACGTCTAATCAAACTCAATATTCCCGATCAGTTATTTGCAGAATGGTTCAAGAAATCCTTCATGAATGACATATCTAAAGACATTGCTATGGGTGGAGTCATCACAGAAGAATAGGCAATCAGTCACACCCAGTATCTCAATCTCTTTTATTCACAAATGGGTAATCTTTACGATTTGTTTCCTGATGCACCTCGTCCTTCTACCACAACCACCTCAATGACCCCAACAACTTCACATGCTATTTATGGTGTTATAGGTGCTTTCCATGCTCAACCTCAATCTGCACAGACGTCTCACACCACACCCAAATCCCACGCTTCTAATTTCCAAACTGCTCCGACGCTCACCCCTCCCACCGGTAAAACTTCAGAAGTGAACATTGTCCAATCGGCTCCTACCAGTAAGAATAAATATAAAAAAGAGAAGGGTAGGAATAAGGAGGATAAGAATAACAACCTACAATCCAATAAGACCAAGACACAACCTACTGAAGATAAGGATAAATGCGAACCTCACTATCCTTGCCTTATCTATGGTGATGATCACTACACGAAGGATTGTTTGAGACGTGATGAGGTCACAAAGTTCCTCCAAGGGACCCCAAAACCTCCTACCCCTGTCGTCTTGTCTCAACCCTTCCCTTCTCAACAACAGGCTCAAATGGTCATCCATGATCAACCTTCTTCCTCCACCACCTCTTATGTACTTATGTGTAACGATGATTCAAAGAAGAATGACATCACACTTTCCACTCGTGCCAAAGATTACCCTTCCTCCAAGGAGAAAGTTGATGATATACCACCTTCGTTGGTTCAACAATCTCCCATGAAAATTGTCCAAGTGACGAGTGATTTGCAAGAACAAAGCCACCGATACCATACAAATTGATTAGGTTCTAAATATAATCAAGCAATTCGTACCTTTTGTGTAAGTGGCACATTATGGAGATCAAAGAATTGCTCCATATGAAGTATCCATGTGATTGGGTCCTTTCCATCAAACTTCTTCATATCAATCTTAGGAACGTGGTTGGTCTTCAAACCAAAGTTGGAGTTTCTCCACTCTTGATTCACCTTTCTTGTGTCCTCATCATGAATTTCATGGGATGAATTTTCACTTTCAGGTGTCTTCTTTGTTACGAAAATTTTCAATACTTCCATGATCTCCCCTTTTAAACCCTCCATCATCTCTTGTAGTTCATTTTTTGTTACTATCTTCTTTTGTAAATAATTTGTGTCCCTATGCATTTCTTCACCTTCATCAAGAGTCCAAGTAGGATTTTCTGGAGGCTTATTTGGTGTAGAAGTTCCCTTTTTGGGTGGCATGTTGGCCAGGTATCACTTTTGAACCTTGATTTTGAGGTGGTTCTGCTAGACAATATTTCTTCTGTTGTATCTCCCAAGTTTCATCCCTTTTAGGTATGAAATTTTTTTTTATGTAGTTCTCTAATATTTCTTCTTTGCAATGCCATAGGTCTGATCAAAATTAGATGTGCCAAGTGGAATTTATGGTAACTTCTCCACAACTTGCCGATTTTTGTCCTTTCTAGGAGATCCAACTTGTATAGCGTGCCCCACACAAAATAATTGATATAAAATTCTGAAACTTGCACCAAAAATACTACATACTGTCCACAATCCAATGAAACTAGTCCCACTCAATTTGGATACTCTAGGAAGAAGTTATGAGTTTTTTTCTTGGAACACCTTCTTGAGACTAGTCAATAGGACTAGTCAAATACCCTATCTTACACAAGGTGTATCTACAAATTTAAGATGACCCAGAAGATGAAATTTTTACCACAGATACCTTACTAATTTCTTTAAAAATCCTCTATATTTCAGGGTTTGAAATATTACAGAAAAGTTTTTATAGCGAAAATTCTGCAATGACTTAGTTTAGGATGATTCCAGAACCCTATCTTGTAAAGGATGTATCTCTGAAAGTATAAGGTCTCAGGAGATGAATTTTGAAACCAACGTACCTTGATTCATATACTAAATAAAATCCGAGACATTCCTTCTGAAACATTGTATGAAAAAAGTTATAGCGAAAATTCCAAGGTGTCTCAGATGTAGCAGTGAAACCCAAAGACCTTGAGCTCTGATACCATATGTTAAGAACCAAATATCAATATAGCATAGAAAAACCTCAGAAAAAGTAATCAACACCTTGAAAAAGAGATAATTTCAGATAATAAGCCTCTTTGAGGGGGCAATCCCCTTTTACCCCACTTAAATGTTCAAGTACAAGATGATTCAAAATGAAAATGTCTCCTTGGTATATATAGGAGACTAGGAGGTATAATTACAACTAATGGCCTAAAGCCGACATAAATAAAATAACATTACTAATATAATATGCCCCAATTAAGGGTTAATGAGCCAATATTAGGTCTTAACACATTGGTGGGGGATACATCGAGGCCCTTCTGTGATGAGTCTTTTCTTGTTGACTTCAGCTCATTGTCCAGGAAAAAGACTTAGAAATTATTTAGTACCTTAGAGCCTGCATGCCTTAATGGCAGGTTTCTTCACTTTCGACAGTGGATTCACATCATTGATCCCTGATCGAGAAGATTCTGTCAAGTGTTTGACTTCAACTCATTTATTCACACTTGTTGGATTGTACTGGAGTACCTTGGGATTCATTAACATCATTGGTTATTTCCCTCGCACTTGTTAACAATTTTCATTAATGACTGGTAATCAAGTGGTTTCTATTCACGTTCGACTTCAACATCTGTAATCACGTGACTAGAATCGTACTAACGGACGATTGATTGAAGACCCTGGACTTCATCATTTTTTGGTCCAGGTTGTGATGGAGTATTCATGATTTGTTTTGACACATAGATCCACCTTGTATGTCTCATGACTATGTTCATATTTGAGTTCTCGATGCATGGATCCACAGTGTATTCCTAGTGGCTATGAAGAATCTTGTTGACATGGGTCCATGTTGTATAATTCGTGGCCATGACCTACCTTTATGATTTCAATCATTTACAGTCTAAACATGGGAATTCCTTCTTTGAACATGGTGCGATATTGTAAAGAAGCTTGATTATTTGTAGGTTCCTAATTGGTGTGCCCCTAGTTATTTCCACATACACACTTATTTTACAAAGTATTTTGGTTGTCTCGAGTTCTAGCCTCATGCTTTCGGGGGAATTTTGTTACACATTATTTTGGTCACCCTGATGATGATTACATAAACATGTGTTCAGGTTCCCAATATAATATTTTACCTGAGAAAAGAAACCTCTTTCCACCCTTGCAAGATGAATTTTTGGAAGGCCATCGCGGGTTGCTCCCTTTACATAGTGTGGAAATCCCTGATTTCCACATGTTGCACTATAGCCAGCCCGCAGGATTTCTGTAGGTTGCTATATAGGCAGGTCGCAACAACACTTTAAAACTAAAAGAGGAAAGAAGTTCTAGCAGCTTCTAGAAGTGGAATCTTCTGGAAATATGAAGTGGCGTCCGTATGGTTATGATCCTAATGACTTATATGATTTGATGGGATCATCCTCATCTCTGTAACCACTTCAACTTCTCCTATATAATGATAGTCTTCTCATGGAAAAGGTTAGAGGTACAAGCATAAAGAAGCATAGAGACTGAAGAAAGAATAGGTTGAAGACTATGTGAAGAATCCTATTTCAAGTGATGCTTGAGGTCTCCATTCATCCATCAAGATTTTGAGAGAAATATTCATGCAAATGTCAGAAAAGATGTATGTGTGTGTTAGAAAAAAGGGCCACTGAAAGGGAACTTGCGACATCAAGGCGTTTTGGTTGTATCTTCTACCTTTCATTAATATAATACGGTGGCATGTCTCTTTCCCATAAAATGATTGATATTTTATTACATGACTCCTTGATCACATGTTTAGGTTGTCATTGAATTTCACTATTGCTGCTTTCACGTTGGTTGATTTGTATTATTGCAGATATGATTTCACAGGAGCATTAGAGTAAAGCAGGATCCACAAATACATAAGGAAGTGATTCATAAGGTACGTTATCTATTGCTCCTTTGGTAATTAAATTCAATGATCATAACCTAGGGAAAGCGTCTTGTTTCGTCTTGTTTTTTTCTAGATCCAGGTGGATCTAGGGGATTAGTTCATGTCCGCATCTACCGATTTACCCATTAACAACGCTTTGTGTGACTACACCTATTCCTAGTGCTTCACCTTTTATGGAAATTCTCCTGCTGTAGACTCATCTTTGCAGTCATGGTATTCCCATAGAGGTGGTCCTTCCTGTCCTTTTTCTATGTCTCGGTATCTATGACCATGACAATCCATCCATTATCCCTGCGCCGACCATTGTCCCTACTCATTGTGTAACCCACTTTTATGTTCCCCGTACCTGTTCTTGGGAGGGGTGTGACCCTACTGGTGCGTGGTAACATATTTTTTCCTACATCACTCATGGCTAGATGAGTCCCATTTGTACTTTATCTTACACTAATCCTACTCTTATTCCTACTGATGTGACCTTGATGTCATACCCCCATCTGTTGTGTGGTTTGACCTCGTATTTTCACTTGTAATTGGGTGTTGTTCATGAAGATTCTACCTGGATTTTTCATGCCAGCCTATTGTCCTTGCACCACTCCTCTCGATGTGATCTTTCGTACTTAAGTTGTCGTCACGGTATTTTGTCACTAGTTGTATGCAATCTGTTATGAATTTACCATTTGGGATGTTTCTCCAGGTGGTGTCTAACTCTGATCCTTCCTTTCTAACCCCTTCATTAGAAATTCTGTTCGCCAGGCCATTCGCTGACCTGTGTACCCAACAAAACTCCAATATGTTCATCTTTTGCAGATGCTCCTGGATTTTTTGCAGGGAGTGTGCCAAGTGCCAGTGTCTCTGAACTTTTCCCACTCTGGTGCCATTTTGGAGTCTCTTCACCATGTTGATGACCAAAGTGGATTCACCTTCCACGATAGTGTTTGTCATCCTTTCATGACTTATTATCTTGAGGCCGATATCTAGGGCTCTGAATTCCACTGCATTGTTAGTTGACTTTCGAATACTCCCGGCGTATAGCCATATTATGTTGCAGCCACTATCCCTGATAACCCCACCCATTCTTGTCATGCATGGGTTTCCTTTTTCCACCCCGTCGAAATTCAACTTGAGGGACCCTGCTGGAGGGGGATTCTAGTTGCGCTCACTTAGTTGGAGTTGTGGTTGTCATCCTATTTGTGTGTGGTTGTGCCCATCTTTTAGGTGAAAAGATTCTAGGACTCTAGAGTCCCGACCTGCGATTGCACTTTCCCATTTTGGCAGTTGCGGCTCTGCACCATTTCTCTTATCATGGAGATTATTTTTTCTTTGATTTTCCCTTACGGGAGGATTTCATTATTGAAGATGTTCCAGTTCATTTCTTTCCATATTGTCCATATGATCATCCCCAGAATGAGAGTCCAACATAGATTCACCTCTTCATTTTCACTATAACTCTCATTCTAGTTGTTGATGGTTGTGCAGATGTTACCTCGGGTTCTATTGGACTGTTGAAAAATACCTGTCGCCTAGTCCCAGATCTCTGTTGTGTAGGTACATTCATCGAGGAGATGATTCATTGTTTCTTCCTTAGCTTGATAGAGGTGGCACCAAGATGGACCTATGAAGCCCCTTTTCCTTAGGTTTTCCCAGGTTAGAATTCGGTTGTGAAGTACTAACCATTTGAAATTTTTTATTTTTGTCCACTGGGGCATGCTCCAGAGCTTATCCCATATTTGTGCTGAGTTTTCTTGGTCTTGGTCCATGATGTAATGTCAGGCTTCCTTCAAGTTGAATTCCCCACCATTTTTTAGCCCCATCTTAATTGGTCTTCTTCCTCCGAAACTACAATTTTCCTTTTCCTCGGTTCCTCCTCCACCTCTTTCACAATGGTTGTGGTCTGATCGCTAGTTTGGGAATTGAGATTGTCCCAGATTCTCCATCTATTTTGATATGTTTCTTGCTTCCAATAGTGGTGGATGTTGGTTTTTCCTTACGCAATCATGTCTTGTTGGAGTTCCTCCCTGTCTAGATTTCCCATCTTGGGTTACTATTTCCGGGCATCCTACCATAATCTGGTTGTTTTACCATTCCTTACTTCCCATAAGTTATGTGTCTGGACCTAGGTTTTGTTTCACCAAGCTAGGTTCCAGATGGCCGATCCCTCCTTGTTCCCATAAAGCAAATTTGGTCTTGGTCGTTTATGTCTGGGGTATACTTGGCCTTCCAGAGGGTTTCCCATGGGGTAGAAGTTTCTTTAATCCATCGCCACCAAAGTTTCACCCCATAGGCTTCGTTGGTTACTTGTAGATCTTGTAGCCCCAATCCTCCTTTTCATTTTGGCTTGCACACCTTCTCCTAAGCCGCCAAGGCCCATTTTTTCTTTGTTTCCACTCCTCGCCATAGGAAGTCCCTTTTGATGGTCCTTATTTTTTGTAGTATTCCTTTGGGGGCTAGAAATATAGTCATCATATAGGTTGGAATCACTTGCAGAACCATCTTGGTCAGTACCAATCTCCCCGCAAGGTTGAGGGATATGTACGTCCAGGTTTTCACCCTCTCCCGTAGCTTATTGAGAACTCTTTCCCAAGTTTCCATTTTGTAATCTCTTTCCATCAGGGGGATGCCCAAGTATTTAGTTGGGAGATTTTTGCACTCAAAGCCCAAAATATTTTCCAAGTTCCTTTGGATTGCAGGGTTGGTGTTGAAAAAGTAGATCATCGATTTGGAATGGTTGATCTCGACTCCCGAGGCTTCCCCAAACTCTTCTAAGATCCTTTTGAAAATTTTTGCTTCCTTGAATGTGGGTATGCCATGGAGTAAGGTTTCATCCATGAACTTTTGATGTGTGGAATTAGAGCAGTTTTCGAAAGGTTTGAGGCCTATTATTTCTCTTGTTGTTGTTGTGCTTTTTATGCTTTGGCTGAGAACTTCCATCATCAGGATGAACAAGAAGGGGGATAGTGGGTCTCCTTGTCTGATGCCTCTAGTGGGCCAGAAGGATTTGGTTGGGGCTCCATTTATTAGGAGCGAGTAACTTTTCATTGAGACTAAGATGATAATCCAACTAATCTAGTGTTCGGTGAAACCAAAGGCTTCCAGAGTCTTACCATATAGTGCCATCTAATTTTTTCATAGGCTTTCTCTAGGTCAAGTTGTATTATCATCCCCCCTCTCCTATGGATTTTCAAAGTGTGGATTAGCTTATGGGAATGTATGATGTTGTCTTCCTTCCACAAAACCCGCTCGTTCTTGTAAAATTAGTGTGGGTAGGAGGGGTTTCAATCTATTGGCTATGACTTTAGATATTATCTTGTAAACCACATTTCATAAAGCTATGGGTCTGTAGCGGTCAGGATTCCTTGGTTCATTTTATTTGGGGATTAGATTAATCATTGTGGCATTTAACGCATTTAGAATGGAGGTCGACCATCTATATTTCTCCACCACCCTATAAACACCGTGTTTGACCAATTCCCAATAGTCTTTGATGAATTACAATGTGAAACCATCTGGACCTAGGGATTTCCCATTAGGTATCTCCTGGATCACTTGATCAATTTCCTCCTTTTCTATGGGTTTGTTTAGGTTGTTATTATGTTCCTCGGTGACTAGATGGGGGCTTTGCTGCATTATCCTTTGGATGGCCTCTGTTCGGTATTTGTTGGGTTCTTAGGATATCCCATGGAAGTGACTTACCAGGGTATTTTCAATCTCCCTGTGGGATTCTCTCTCGATCCCATCCTGATCCTTAATTTTCAGGATTTTGTTGTGGGCTCTTCTGGCAATGGTTGTTCTATGAAAGAACTTGGTGGTCCTCTCTCCTTCTTTTAGCCATCTGATTCAGGAATTTTTGTTCCATAGAATTTCTTCCTACTGGCATCTTCCTTCCCATTACTGGGTCATTTGGATCTCTTCCTTTTTTCGGTCCTCTGTGTAGCCCTCTACTATGCAAACTTCCTGGAGTCTTCTCATTATGTCTTCAATATTTTTCTTCTCTTGCTTTATGTTGCTAAAAATTTCTTTGTTCTACTCCCTGAGCTTCTATTTGATGTACTTTAGTTTCTTATAAAGTTTGAACATCTGTGTCCCTTGCTCCGATTGTTCCTCCCGCCACCACTGGTTGATGTTCTCCTTGAAGGTGGGGTGTTCAATCCATAATTTCTCAAATCTGAATGGTCTATTCTTCAGGGTGGTTGGGAAGTCTGCTTCTAGTTGGACTGGACAGTGATCAAAACCCCTAAGGAAGGATGCTGCAATATAAAGTTAACCCCTCCATAATGATGGATTCTGACACCAAGAATATGTCTAGTCTTGTCGCAACCTGATGTTGATTTATCTGTTTATTGTTCCAAGTGAAATGTCTGTTATTGGTTCTAATGTCCACCATATTCGCTGTGTCTATGAACGTTGATAATTCTTCCACATCTCTATCCAATCTCCTCGTGCCTCCTTTTTTTTCCGAAAGTGATGTGATGATGTTGAAGTCCCCTACCAAGATCCAATGGAGGTTGTTGGAGTGGGATTTTAGGTCTTCTAGGTCTAGAAGCATTCTTCTCTTTTCCTCTAGCATCTGGGGTCCATACACATTAGTGCATAGAATCATCTCCGTATGCCCAATGATTTTCATGTTAACTGAAAGTGTGTGTTTGGTCGCCTTGGCTGCTATTAGCTTCATCACTTGTGAGTTCCACAAGGTGAGGATTCCTCCTTCCATCTGTTGTCTTTCGACAACCAACATATTGTACTTGCTCCATTTTTTTTGTTGATTGTTTCCATTCTGTCTACGATGCATTTTGTCTCTTGGATGAAACAAAGGTTCGATTGTTCCTTCCTAAGTCTATTTCTAATAATTCTCTACTTTCATGGGTTTTTTAGGCCTCTTATATTCCATGTTATAATCTTCATTTAAACATGTGGGGGGGGAGTTGGGAAAGATATTTTTGATCTTACCTGAGTTTATCAGCAGAGCTCCTAGTTCCTGTAGGGCTACGTTGTTTGATTTCTTGCCTTTTATCCTTCTCGTCTTCTTGGGTGAGAGTTGTGGCTGTCCTTCTCCTGCTTTGATTCCTAGGTGTCCTATCTCCCCGTGTGTACGATTGAGCCCTCTGAATTTGTCTTCCTGCCTTAGGAGGAATAGGTATTGGATGTGATCTAGTTGCTCCGCTAGTACATTGCCTACGCCCTGCCTTTTCCATTGCTCTAGTATGTTTGGGAGATCGATCCCTTCCATTTCCACAATGTCTCTGAGATCAGGATCTTCTGTTCCTACCTCTCTTGGAGTCATTTCCGCATCTCCATCTGCCTCCTGCATGGGGGTGGGGGTATCTATGGTTTCTCCATCCATATGATTTTCTCCAACCCCTATCCCATATCCTTTCTTGGGCTATCTGTATCCTCATTTGTTGCTTGTTCCCTGGTTTCTTTAGATTTTGTCTTTTCCTTTCCTCCTTCCTCCTCTTTGTTGGTATTTTCTCGTCCTTTTGCTTTATTCTTGGCCTCTGGATTTCTGCCTGTTGGGGTTTTACTTTGTTTCTTGTTAGCTTTGTTCCTGTGGTTTGGTTTTATAAACCCATCTTCATCCTACTGTAGTTTGGTGTTTTCCTCTTCTTGTTTTCTCATGATCATACATTCTCTAATTAGGTGTCCATGTTTGTGACATATCCTGTATCTGAAGGGGATCTGCTCATAGTCAATGTTTTGTATCCATTCCTCATCCCTGAATTCTAGGCTTATGGCTTCTGGGAGTGCCCCCGACACATCCATCTCTATGTATATTATTGCATAGGAGGTGTATCGTCCTTTTAGGGTTGTCTATGATGTCTTCACATATTTTCCCAGTTTGTTCCCTATTGCTTTAAAGGTGGAAGGTAGCCAGTAATATAATGACAAGGAGTAAAGTCTCAGCCATACAGGTACATTTTTGAAAGTTTCTTTCTCTGGGGAGAAGTTTTCCTTCCATGGTCTCATGCATAGTCCTGTTGAGGTGTGGAAGTATTCCCCCCCCCTCAAAGATTGTAAAGTTCATAAATAGATCTGGAAATACAATCACCATAAATACTGAATACATAATAGATCCACAAAGCAAGATAGAAGAAACCACACTTTATTATTACTAAACCCTTGAGGTAGGGAAACACCATACAATGGATCATATTATGGAAGGTATCCTCTCCTCTTCACTTGCCTCTTCGAGGGGGCATCCTCCTATTGAGCTTCAACTCCAAATACAATACTTCTCTTTTTTTTCCCATTAAATTTCTTGAACCCCTTTATATAGTGCTACCATCACCTAAGAAAATTCTAGAGGAGGAATCTTCTAGAAGTAGAACCTTCTAAGAAGTCCTCTTACATTTATTATATCTAACTACCCATTTATTAT
>JASDQU010241926.1:258150-287205 GCA_032191745.1 Picea mariana
TATGTTTCATTAATTATCAAGAAGTTATAACATATGTTATACATATTTATGTTTAAGATTACTTCTTCACCCAAACCTAGGCTCCTTCCAACTTAATATTTTTCAACCTTAATCTCTCAAGAAGGGTTGAGATTATAGGTCAAGATAATCTAAGATGGGAGGATATAAACAACCCAAGGCATCCTACACCTACTAGTTATAGAAATATTATAGGTCTCTCAAGAAAACAAGCTTCATAATCAAGATATTTCTCCTAGCTTCTTCCAAGGTGTGCCAAGTTACTCCTAGCATTCCCAATATATCCCAAGATAATATTTTCCAACATCAAACTCTCAATTTATACTAGTAAAATATGGCTAATTCTTATTGCAATCTTGATCTAAGATGTACATGTCTTAATCTCACTTATTCTACTCAAATATCATACTTCCACTACTTCTTGTGCACTGAATTTAATGCATATATAAATGGGGCATCTGTCCTTGTCTCAATATCCCTAGAAAGATTAAATCATCTTCCAAAGATTTATTTCTTTTCCCAATGGGATGGTAATTTGGGTTTCTTTCAACACAATGACAATAGTTCTCAATGCAACTATACACAACATAACACTTTCAAACTTTATTTTGGATTTTAACCTTCAACACTAATATATTTGGCTTGTTAAATACCACCCAATGTGAGCACCTTTGCATCAATGCAAAAGGAAGTTGACAAAGCATCAAAGATCATGTATCCAATTTATAATGTGCAATGACAAGTGGAATACATTCTTATAGAGACAACAAATAAGCATAAACAATGCCATGATAAGGACTACATCCCACCCAACTTCTCAGTCAGGGATATGGTTTGGCTTCTCATTCATAAAGAAAATTTCTTGGTCAATTATTAGACCATAAAAGTAATTTTTGTTCCTTATCCTTGTACATGTGATTGTTTTTCACAAAGTGGTCTTCCTCACATGACTAAGAACACAATGTTTTTTGACATTGTACATTCTAACAATCTCCTTCACAAGTTTAAGGGTTGCAAACCTGCAACTGCCATTGTTCATGCTTTCAATAGTTTAAATTACCCCTTGAATTATGTGGGAATATTTTCCATGTAGTTTCCACATGTCAAATCTTCCCACAAGCATGTGGGTATAGTTGTAGCATCTACAAATCTACCCAAAGGCATGTGGTTAGAGTTGTAGCATCTACAACTCTTCCCACATACATGTGGGTAGATTTGCAACATCTACAACTCTGCCCACATGCCTGTGGGGATATTTTATACATGGAAACTCCATGCACAGGACTATGGGAAGAGTTGTAGCATCTAGTTTCAATGTAGTGTAAAGAAACTTATGCCAAAGATCATTCATTGTTGCTAATATTTGAAAATTTTGACTAGATATTAGATGTTGTAAAAGAAGTGTCTAGACTATGTAATGTGATAGAAAATAAACATGTTCCAATAGTGAAATATCATACCATTCAAACAAAAAAGTTTTAACGAGAATATTTCAATATTATACCATTCCCACAGTGACACTTTTATGAGTTTTATGCTAAGTATTTCAGAGAGAAAGATGCTAAAACATTGTCTTCAATTCTATGTGTTCATTAATAAGATTATATGCCCAAGACCATCAAATCCATTTTTCATTAACCCGAAGATCAAGTAAAACATACAATGATTGTATATACTAGCTTTAAACACGAGATTAGAAAGGCGAGAGAGTCATAAATTTTGAATCTTAAACTGTGTAAAGAAGTGTTGCATGATTAAGTTTAATTTTGTACCCTTTAAATAATGATATTACCTTGTGAGCAATGATCAATGAGAGGTAATGTCCCATAATTTAATTAGGTTGTTGGCACATGTTTAGCATCAATTTGTTAGTTGAGACAATTTAGAACAAGAATCACTCAGAACATTGCAAATAAATGAGACTTAAAGCATTAACACTTAATGAAGCAACAACTCTACAATTTATTATACAGTAAAAGAACCATTAAACATAGATGAAATTTGGCACCTTTTCTTAGGTCATTGGGTACCCTTATATATCAATTTGTCCTTATGGAGGGTGTGCATCAATGTTGTGTGAAAATGTTGCACTTGCAAGGAAGCAATCAATGAGAAATGAGGCCTCTATCTAAGAATGAATTCATAAATATGAGCTGAAGTAATCGAAATTTTGTAGTGGTCACTAAGAAGACCTTGTAGAAAGCATAATTTCTCACAAATATAATGAAACAATAGTCCCTAGTGCTAAGGGGTAGTTTGATTTGTATATGTAAAGGTCTGGGTGTCTTTGACAATAAGTGGGGGATTGAAAATCAATATGTACTTTAGTGACTAAAATCTTATTAGCGTCCTTTGATTGGCCTGTGAATTTGAAGTAGGCCTCAAGACTAGATATCCATGTATTTGTTTTATCCTTGTTAGGGGATGGACAAATATCTTTGTGTCTAGTTTGAAGAATTGTTTGGAAATGACAATTGTTGAAGGTATGGTGTTTGATTGAGGCGATTGAGGTAGTTTTTTTAAGGTCATCTAAACTTTTTATTATTGTGTGGCCATGAACTACAAGAACATGGTCGTTATATGTTACATCTTAATTTAAAAGTTCTTGTGTTATTGTATTTCGACAAGTTGTCCATCATGATTTGGATCTATTATCATTCTTGTTTCTACATTTACTTTGCAAAAGAGATTGATAAAATTGGATTACTCATAGATTTCTATGTATTTCAGACCACAAGGAACCATGATGTAGATGAAAAATAATGAATTTTGAAAAAATGAACTTGAAAAATGAGGTACCATTGATAGAGATTGTGGTATGGAATTATCTAATAAAAACTCAATTCTGTGGCAAATGAGTAGGTTTAATTCATGATAATTTTTTTTTGTAGTGTGGTTGACTAACCTAAGGCATAATATGTCATACAAGAATTTTCACTCTTGTGAGAAAAATGTAGAAAATGACAAAAAAGGAAGAAAATAGATGGAAAACCATGTAATAATGTAATTATGATGTTTTATCGTCATTGCAACATATAATTATTTATTTGACACTTTTAAATACAGCCTCCCAGACACATCCAAATCCACCAAGGCCAGAATTGAAAAACATGGGAAACACAAACTTGTCATGGGTGGTTACTCGAAACTGGTCGTACGAATTGAAAGTATAAAAAAATCAATTGCATCGAAATAATATATTGTCAACAATTTTAATTTAATTGCATAGAAGAAGCAAAGTTAATTTTCTTATGAACATTTGCAGGGCATGGAGTTTAAAGAAGATCCAACATAGGAAGGTAAATAGAATCAATGAACATTGTTTATAATTAATTACTTGTACAATCTATCGATTATTATTTTCAGCCATAAAGTCATGTGTGTGTTTGTTTTAAGAAGGAAACCAATGAAGAAACAAGTGTCCCCACTAGAGGAACACAACCTAGTGACGGTAGAGTGCCACTCAATGAAGGTGGTGTGCAACTCGGTATTGGAGGTATTTCATGTGCTATAACAAATGTAGTATGAATTAAAATTAAAAATATTTAATCAAAAATGGTGTATTAATTATAACCTTTCCTATTTCAACTCTAGAGCATCTAGAGGATGAGTCTAGATAAGAAGATGAACATATGGCCACATATGAAACTACTCCACTTTCGTCCACTACTCAAGAAGGTAAAGAACAATCTAATGTTATTTTTATTAATGAAATACTTGTAATAATAATAACACAAAATATCAATTTAACATTTTCTTCTTATTGCAATTGATGATCTGCACCCCCCCTTGTAGCAGCCTCACCATCATGAGTACAAGACCAGGTCGTCAATAAGACATGTAGAGGCCAGAACAACTAAAGTGGAAGAAAGAACTAATGACCTACTTTTTAAATTCATTTCAAGCAAAAGGAAACCAAACAAGAAATTATTGTACTTAGAAACATCATGTACCATATTCTGAAAACATATTTTTGATGATAAAATTTATTGAGATGAAGTATTTTATGTCTATGATTAATGAATGAATGAATGGATGTCATATATTAATGAATGATTTTAATATGTTTCTTTATCCACAAAACCACATATGTTTATTTATGTTTTTTTTTTTTTTGCTAATGTCTATGCATGAATCTTAATGTGTTGCTTTCAACTAATTTCTAGTAGAAAGATTGGGTGCTAAGGAATTGAGAGTTATGCGAGGTGGGGGGGGGGGCATAAGAGCTTCAACCTTCACGTGGTTGGCCATGTTCAGTAGAGAATGAATTAGGATTTGGATAGTCTTGGAGCAAACCGACCTCGATCCAATAAAGAAACAACACATTCAATGTTGACTTCGTTGTTTCTCCGTGAAATCGAAGGAAGTTTGCTCCAAGATTAGACTAATCCAATAAATTATTCTCGAAACCAAGAGGAGCGCATTCAGGTATTCATGCACTCGAGTCTTTTTAATTATTATTTATCCATAAAAATGTTTTTTAATTTATTTTTTTATTTTGATGATTCTTTAAGTGTTGGTTAAATTATTAGAACAATTGCTAGACAAGATATATTGGAGCAACGTTAAATGAATATCATACAAGGAAAGATATCGAATATCTAGGTATTTGAGTTGTGATTTCATTTCTTATTGCAATTGATTTGTATGATTGACATGATGATTTATAATGTGATTTTGGTTCTTCCACTCACATATGATTGACATAATAATTTATATTGTGATTTACATTGTGTTTTTGTTACCTTGATTTTGAAAGTGGTTACTTTCTGTAGCAACCCCATCATTACGACTACATGCGATGAAACACAAAAGATTTTGTTTTTTTAAAGAAGGATGACAACAACGACAATAGTTAAACAATGCAACTTGACGATGAACATAACGCACGCAGATTAGGCAATAGAAAACAATGAATCAAACACTAGAACATTAGGCAACTGGATGAAGCATGCGATAATCAATAGATAGATAACAACGACTGCCAGCCCGACACAAGAAATAAAATGCCTACAAGCTAAAGGAAAAAATCAACAACCCAACACAACAACTTGATTACTAGTAACTAGAAAACCCCTACAACGTGAAAAACCAAACACATTGAGGTGTTACAGAACCAAGTAGCAACATCAATTACAACAAATAAACGCCCACATCAGGAAGCACAAGACTTTGGCCAGGTTATCATTCGCATCTATCCATCAGGATGTGCAATGATCCCCTCATCAGGAATCCTGTCGTCACAAGGTGATAGGCGTGATGGTAACCATGGCACAACATAACATATCTAGACCTTTATCCCAAGCTAAATCCCTCGTGTTAGGAGACCGAATTAACTGTCAAAAACACACAAAGACTGTACCCAAGAAATTAAGCCATTAATCTATTACCATCGCAACATCTAATCTATTATGGTAGAAGTTAAAAAGACTGAAATGTAAGATGGATAAATGAACAATTGCTATAAAGAAGACAATTTAATCTATTGTTGCATAATTCATAAGTCATATAATAAAACCATAAACATATAAAAGCAATTAATCTAATTGTAGGAAGGATCACGACCATCATTGAAACCATATCTCTTTTTAAACTGATATGTCCTACATTCAATTAAATTATTACTAAAGAGCTTGAATGATGATAAATTTGAAGAAGTATGCGCAAATCAATTTATTAGGAAAAATTGCCTCAATCTCAAATTTATTAGGAAAATAATATTGATTTTAGGGAAATTAGGGATTATACTAATAGAACTAATAGTTTTTCTTAAAGACAAATAGAAAATCAATGTCAAATTTGATTATCTTGAAATTTTATGATAATTTTGAAATTTAATAATAATTCTACTACTATGACATCACTTCAATCACACATTACTTCAACCACACATTTTGTATTATTATATTGTATGATAAAATAGGAACATTTTTTTAATATAAAATTAATCATTTTAATAAAAAGAAAAACTCTTTGTAATAACATTTTACTGCACTTTATTTCAAACTATTTACAAAAAAGGAAATCATTGTCATACACGTTGCCAATCATTATTACCAAAAAGGAAATCATTTTCATTCACAACATACAATGCAACAATTACAACCAACCACATACACAGTCACAAAAATGCAACATTTCACAGTCACAAACGCAACTATAAATTCGTTGTCATTCCATTGTATAAATTCGTTGTACCTTAACCAGTCTATTATATAAAATCACTACCAACTATATAAATGATGTCTATCAATATAATAATTGTTGTCTATGTATAAGATTGCTTCCATCTATATAATATGTTGTCTATCAAATATATTTACTGTGATATCATAATAATATTGCTATCATTATATTGAATATAATTATTGTGTTATCATACTAATATCACTGTGATAATCATAAATAATATCGTTGTGATATCATAAATACAATCTCTATGATGTCATCAATAAAATTGTTGTGATATCATAAATAATATTGTTGTGATAAAAGGAAACAGAAACTATGATGTTGTTGTCCAATGCCAAGAAAATCGTCTAGAATTAAATCGCTGTCAACATTAAAATTTGCTCCTTATTAGTAATAGATATTGTATTTATTGAAAATCATTGCCAAGCCATCCCAATTTTTGTTTAAGAAATGGGTAAGTAGCTATGTGAACCTAGGTGAAATCACAGTCTAAGAAGTGGATAAAATCTGTGCAAATTCATTGTGTTGAATGGCTAAATAAAATTTGTTGCCTAAAGATAAAACGTTGTCCAACAAACTCTCTGGTAATTACATTTAAAAGGGAAAAATAAACCTTACACAAATAAATCTCTGCCCCACAAGTCGCTGTGTAAAAACGTTTCAAGGTGAAATTAAAACTCGAAAACAAAAAAAATGGATCTCTACCCAGAAAAATCGCAGAGATAAGTTCTATAGATAAAACTATGGATAAATATCTTGACTGAACTAATGTTATCACCTTCTAGCAACCATTTCCATGTCTATTAAAAAGGATTAGAAAATATAAAAGGAATAATGCAACCACGAAAGGTCATAATGCATATAAAAAGGGAATAATGCAAATATAAATAGAGAAGGAATGGAACCACAAATTGTCATTGCAAAAAGACTAAATATATCAACAAGTAATATTCTTAACAACCTTTTAAACTGATGTGAAAATAAAGATTAACAATTAAAATCTGTTGTTTAACAATTAAAAAGGAATCATTGTCTAAAATCACAGTGGTAAATCATAGTGCTAATGATTCACAAGGAAAGCGCAGAGATAATCATTCACAAGGAAAGCGCAGAAGTAATCAATCACAAGAAGGTGCAAAGACCAATCATTCGACAATGAATCAATCAAAACGCAAAGATACTCATTCACAAGAAGGTGCAAGGATTAGAGATTAATAATAAGAGAAAACACAAAGATAAGTAAGGGATAGATGACTGGGTGAATTTATCCTTCACTTATTATCCATGCACAAGAAAGCAGGCATTTTAATCTATAGGTCTTTAAACACCGGAGTGATGACCATCGATTCGACTCCTAGCTGACTGCTCAGACATAGACTAATAACTTAAGGAATAGGGACAGAAGAAGAAAAAACATTTTTTTATTCGTATTAATCAATAAAAAAAAACACAAATAAGTCAATGCAATCAGAGGTTGCATTCACTGTGGGAAATAAATTAAGAATACAATGAGAAAAGGGGATTACAAATATCGAAGGAAGGCAGGTGCAAGAAAGCTCATGGCAATGAAATCTTCAACCAAGCGCAGAAAAATAACATGTGTAAACTAAATTTCATTTCAAGTAACAACTTTAATAGGCGTACCTTAGCCAAATGTGAAATCTCCGAGTCGTTGTCCCGCATGCGCTCCATCTAGCTCCCAAACCGATGTGACCTCATCGGTACCTCCCAACCAACGCTAGGGGTACTCTTCTTCCCCCTGAGACCCCCAAAGCTGCAAAGGGTCCATGCGCGCAATAACAGAGAAATGATAGCACCCAGCTCGCCTCGCAAGGTCAAGCTACCACTTGTTACCCGAGTTGGGTATCTCAACTCCCACAAGAGAAAAATCAGTCAAGGTAAAAATTCAGCAACACAATGTTACACAAAAAGATGAGATCTATACTCCTCCTCCTCCATCCTTTTTATAGAGTTTTTTAAGTAATTAGTTTCCCAAATTCTCATTAAATTCCTTTTTTAGTTAATTAATTTGGAAAAACCTCTTCCGTACACATGTCACCCACCCCCTAGTTGCACCAGAAAATCAATTTTATTAATTAATTAAATATTCCTATTTCCCTCACCCACCTAAGAGAATTCCTAAAAACGCTCCTTGGTGTCCCAATATTTCCCTACAAATATTAAAAGACTTACTCCTTACTTAATTCCTAGTTGAGTTCATAATTAGCAAGTTCCCAAGGCAATATTCCTTACTAAGTTAGACATTCATATTTTTCTTTACGTTTCCCCTTTTCTTTAAGTTTCCCCTTTTTCCTTAAGTTTCTTATTTCTTTTAAGTTTCCCTCTTTTTCCTTGTTAACTAAAAATCAATTTAGAAAGTGTAGAAAAAAACAACCATTTACCCTTTTTCTTCTTTAATTAAAATTAATTTAGCAAGTGTAGATAAAACAACCATTTACCCTATTTTCTTTTTAACTAAAAATTAAATTAGCACATGTAGATAAAACAAAAATTTCCCTTTTTAAAATTTTAATCCTCCATTATAATTTTGAATTTAATAAATTAATTTGAATTTCTTACCCCCCCTTCTTTACATGTTTATTTATTATTATTATTATTTTGACCACATGTTCTACTTAGACCTAGGTTTTAATTTCACTAGGTCGGGCGACATTTTTATTAGGGAAAATTGTTTTTAAATCTTACTCATCACATCATTCATTTTAAGGCCGACTAGGTTTATTCACTTACTCATTGAGATCACGACGTGCCCTTTAGGACACACTATGTGCTCCAACGGTGTCGTTCACCTCTTTTTGTTTTCCTTGTGCGACGTGCCCTTCAAGACGCACTACGTGATCCAAGGGTGCAACTCGCCTCTTTCTGTTTTCCTTGCACGACGTGCCCTTCAGGACACACTATGTGCTCCAAGGGTGCCACTCACCTCTTTCCATTTTCCTTGAGCGACATGCCCTTCAGATACACTACATTCTCCAAGGGTACCACTTGCCTCTTGACTGACTTTGGTAGATGTAAAAAACCCCTGGAGTCAATACTTCGCCAGGTGATCTTATGGGAGACTAAGGACCTCTAAGGAATAGGGCCCCTAACTTATTTCGAGCCCCTTAGAATCATCGTGATAGACTGTCACAGTCTTCCCTCACGGCATCATGGGTCTTCTCGAAATAGGTAATCGTTAACCTACAGTTCGATCCATGTTGGGAGTGCTAGTAGGCTATGGCAGGGCTGCTGCCACACCTCTCCCTCAAAGTCTCTGGTTGTCATGCGTGACCCCTCTACTCCACATGTGAGTTTGGTCTACAAGCTATCGTCATCCTCCATCCATCAACAAATCATTTCAGCAATAATATTCAATCATCATAACATCTAATCATATGTACATGTGTCACATCAATAACATTCAAACCCAACAATCCACTTCCTAACTTGATTCGGAGTCCAAGGTGTTTCATCGATGCCTATGCATCCTCAATGTCCAAATTACTACACACTCAGGAGAACCCAATCAATAGCACCTGTCTATGTAAATACAACAAATAACATATCATCAAATACATCATATCTCATAATCATAATCATAATCAAAACAACCAATAGTTAATAACCTGGATCACTTGCAAGCAAGTGTCCTCAAGTTCCCTTAGTGTGCACACGAGTTGGATGTTACATACACCCCCTCTTGGTCTAAACTTCATCCCAAAGTTTCACAGTATAAGTTCCCAAATAAAGTGTATCACAGTATCATAAGTCTATCTATCAAACAAAAATGGAAATTGCTGATGCATATCATATGCATCCTCCCAGGTCACTGAGTGCGGACTATAGTTGTCCCAATGGACCTTGACCTGATCTACTATTCGACATAATAGTTGTTGAATGTGATGGTCCAAGATACTGATTGGCTCTGTCGTGAGCGTACCCTCATCCGATCCTGCAAGGAACTCATGTCAACAACATGAGTAGGATCACTAACACAATGTCTCAAAACAGAGACGTGAAAGACATCATGTGTAGCCTCGAAGAATCAGACAGGGCTAGTCAAATAGGTCACATGCCCTCTCTTTTCCACAATCTCTCAGGATCCCTCGAACCTAGGAGAGATTTTAGCACCTTTCCAAACTTGATTGAACTCTTATGTGGTTTCACCCGCAAAAAGACTTGATTTAAAATTTCATAACTACGATCGACACTATGCACATCGACATAAATCTACTACTGATCCTGTGCTTCCTTGATCTTTTGTCATATAGTTTGCATTGATATTCCATTTCTTGGATCACTTCCGGTCCCACCAGGACCCTATCCTCAAGCCGCTCCCAACTCAAAGGCATCCGACAAGGTCGCCCATAACGAAACTCGAAAGGCGCCATCTTAATGGTGCCTTGATAAATGTTGTTATATGTGAATTCTACCAGTGGAAATAATTCCTCCCAATGCTTATGTTGGTCCATCATGTACATACACAACATATCCTCCAAGATGTTTTTTGTTATCTCGGTCTTCCTTTCTATCTCCAAGTGATACACGGTGCTAAATATATGTTGGGTTCCCAAGGAATCTTGGAATCTAGTCCAAAATTGTCTAGTAAACACTGATCCTCTATCGGATATAATCCTCTTAGGCATGCCATGCAACTTTACAATCTCACTGATGAAAACTCTAGCTATGTCAGGTTCCTGCTACATCGTACACACGGGAATAAAATGAGCACTCTTCTTCAGAGTGTCGACTACCACAAAAATTGAGTCGTGTCCCCTTGCCGTCAATGGAAATCCAACAATGAAATCCATCGAAATGACCTCCCATTTCAATTTTAGAACAACAAGTGGTTGTAGTAATATTTCCAGATGTTTATGTTCAACCTTCACCTGCTGACATTCTAGACATCTTGCCATGTAGTTGACTATGTCTGCCTTCATTCATTTCTAGAAGAATAAGGGTTTAAGGTCATCCCTCATCTTCGTGACTCCTGGGTGAGTAAGGTACACTACTCTATGAGCCTCGTTTACAATAAACTCCTCAAATCATCGTTGGGAAGTACGTAAATTCGACTTTTAAATCTCAATAATCTGTCATTGTCTATAGTAAATCCTTCAAATTTTGGTACCATCATTGTGTTTTTTTTAATAAAATCCTTGAAATCTTTGTACCAATCATCATTTCACTGTAAAGTTAGAATATTTTCACGTAGATTCATTTGAAGAGGCATCACTAAAAATATCTGTGGTATTCGACTCAACGCATTTGCCACTCTATTCACTGTTCGTTTTATGTAAGTAATCTTGAAATCATACTCGCTAATCAATTCCGACCAACATCGTTGTCTCGCATTCAAGTCAATTTGTGTAAAGATGTGTTGTAGTCCATAGTGGTCTATTTTTGGTTCAAATTTCCATCCAATAAGTAGTGTCTCCAAAATCTCAAGGAATAAACAATGGCTAACAACTCCAAATCGTGCGTCGCATAGTTCTCCTCATGCCTTCTCAACTTTCTCGAGATGTAAGTGATCACTCGACCATCTTGCATCAAGACTCCGCCTAAGCCTTCCTTGGATGTGCTAGTGCATAACAAGAAGTCTACATCCATGTTAGGGACCTTTAGTATTGGTGTTTCCATCAACAACTCCTTGAGCCTCCAAAATTCCTCCGCACATTTCTCGGTCCAAACAAACTTCTTGTTCTTCTTCTGCAATTTCATAATCGGAGTTTCTATCTTCGAAAAAACCTCAATGAACCATCGATAGTATATTGGTAAACCCATGAAGTTGCACACTTAGGGGACATTCGTCAGTGTAGGCCATTCCATAATAGCCTTGACCTTTGCTAGATCCATGGTGATACCTTCCCCAAAGAAGACATTCCCTAAGTAGTGAATATTCGATTGATAGAACGAGAATTTCGACAATTTCCCATACAATTTGTTCTCTCGTAGACACTGTAGTACCAAGCACAAGTGCTCATAATTCTCTTCAAACTTTTGAGAGTAAATCAAAATTTCGTTAATGAATACTTGTATGAACTTGTCCAAGTATTTGCGGAACACCCCATTCAACAAAATCATAAATACCCTAGGGGAATTCGTTAGTCCAAAAGGTAAAACAATAAACTCGTAATGTCCAAACCTCATCTTAAAGGAGATCTTATGGATGTCATCCTCCTTGATCTATAACTGGTGATACCCTAATCTCAAGTTGATCCTTGAAAAAACCATCATGCCTTTCATCTGATCAAATAGATCATCAATCCTTGGCAACAAATATTGATTCTTGATCATTGCCTTGTTCAATTTACAGTATTCAATGCAAAGTCTGCACAACCCATCCTTCTTCCATATGAAAATAACAGGCACACCCCATGGTGACACACTTGGATGTATAAGTCCTAGGTCCAACAACTCCTTCAGTTGCATTCTCAACTCTTGTAACTCCGGGGTTGACATCCGATAAGGAGTTCTTGCTATTGGTTTAGTCCTCGGTTATAGGTCGATGGTAAATTCCAACTCCCTCTCTGGCGGCATCCTAGGTAAATCCTCAGGGAAGACGTCCGCAAACTCTCTCTCACCACCAGAAGGTGTTCTAGACCTTCCTCTACTCCCTTCATGTTTAACACAAGGATCACATAAAGCTTACATCCCTAGCGCAAGATCTTCCGTAGATGTAAGGAAGAGATGAACCTCATGGAAACTCCCTAGTTCTGACCTACAATCATGCATCTTTGCCCTTCGTCATCGACCATTATCAATTGTTTCATCTTACATTTGAGTATCGCCTCATGTGATTCCAACCAATCCATACCGATCATGACATCATAAGATCCTAAGATCGTGAGTTACAGGTTGGCCTTGGTGACAAACTCTCCTAGGTTAAGGCTACAACCCATAAACTTCTCTCCAACCTTTTGTTTGGCTCCCGAAGCCATTTCTACAAAGCTACACTCATCCTGTTCGATTTCCTTTACCTTAATTCTTTTTTGTGCTGCACCAAAAATGAAACTCTTAGTATCCCCAAGATCTATCAAAATACTAAGGGTCTGGTCAGCGATGATACCTGACATCTTGACCACAGTCGACTGGTGCTCTTCTTGGCGGTTATTCACCACTGCATGAATCTGATGGGCCTTGCCCAAATCTCCCATGGTAGTGGGTATGGCTAGTCCAGATGCTCTAGTCCTCTCCCAAAACTTTTGCTTGAACAATTCCCATGACACATCTTCGACTGTCATGTTCAAATTTGGTAGGATCATATTCCACCATAGAAGAGTGCTCCCCTTTAGTTGAAAGACTACCAAGCGGACCTTCATGTTGGAGGTAGTCGTGAAGTGCAAAGAACATCGCCATATTCTCCAACCATGCCTCTACAACTGAGTCGTCCGCGAAACTTGTGGACTTGAGAACTTATCCCTCTCGAGTTCTCGGTGAAAGCTAACAGTACTGGATGGGGTGCACTGTGGACCCTTATGGGTACAAGCACCCTGGCCTCGTCTCAGTATAGATAGTGGATCAAGGCCTCTGACATTCACTGAAAGGACCTTGTCAAGCCATCATCATCCATTACAACAATAAGATCTATCCCAAGGACTTGTTCCTCCCCTTGGGGGTTAGACTCCGAGGGCGTGGGAACTTCTAGAGGTGTCACATGTCCTTCCATGACACCACGCTGCGAACCTCTATGGAATCCTATAATCGAGATCACCACATGGACACACTAAAGTTTTTAGTTAGCGCTAGGTTAATACTCAAGGGTTTACTACAATGGAAAGCATGGTGATCCACAGTCACAAGGTTGAACCCGCACTGGTACCATATGTAATGACCCCATCGTTACGACTATATGCGATGCAATGAAAAAGTTTTTTTTTTTTTTTTTTAAATCAGGACAGAAACAATGACAACAATTAATCAACACAACTTGACGAAAAACACAATGCACATAGATCATGAAACAAAAAACAAGGACTCAGACACTAGCACATCAGGCAACTAGACAAAGCATGCGATAATCAATAGATAGATAACAACGACTACCAGCCTGACACAAGCAAGAAAACACCTACATGATAAAGGACAACATCAACAACCCGACACAATGACTTGATGACCAGTAACTAGAAAACCCCTACGGCATGCAAAACCAAACGCATTGAGGCATTACAGAACCAAGTACCAACATCAATTACAACGAACAAATTCCTACATCAGAAAGAACAAGAATTTGGCTAGGTTATCATTCACATCTATCCATCAGGGCGTGCAACGATCCCCTCATCAAGAATCTTTTCGTCACAAGGCGATAGGCGTGACAATAACCATGGTGCAACATAACATATATAGACCTTTATCCCAAGCTAAATCCCTCGCGTTAGGAGACCGAATTAACTGTAAAAAACACACAAAGACTATACCCAAGAAATTAATCCATTAATCTATTACCATCACATCATCTAATCTATTATGGCGGAAGTTAAAAAGATTGAAATGTAAGACGGATAAATGAACAATTTCTATAAAGAAGACAATTTAATCTATTGTTGCATAAGTCATAAGTCATATAATAAAACCATAAACATATAAAAACAATTAATCTAATTGTAGTAAGGATCATGACCATCATTGAAACCATATCTCTTTTTAAACTGATATGTCCTACATTCAATTAAATTATTATTAAAGAGCTCGAATGACGATAAATTTGAAGAAGTGTGCACAAATCAATTTATTAGGAAAAAATTCCCCAATCTCGACTTTATTAAGAAAATAATATTGATTTTAGGGCAATTAGGGATTATACAAATATAACTAATAGTTTTTCTTAAAGACAGATAGAAAATCGATATCAATTTTGATTATCTTGAAATTTTATGATAATTTTGAAATTTAATAATAATTATACTACTATGACATCATTTCAACCACACATTTTGTATTATTATATTGTATGATAAAATAGGAACATTTTTTTAATATAAAATTAATCATTTTATTAAAAAGAAAAACTCTTTGTAATAACATTTTACTGCACTTTATTTCAAACTATTTACCATAAAGGAAATCAATGTTATACACGCTATCAATCATTATTACCAAAAAGGAAATCATTGTCATTTACAACATACAATGCAACAATTACAACCAGACACATACATAGTCACAAAAACGCAACATTTCACAGTCACAAACACAACTATAAATTCGCTGTCATTCCATTGTATAAATTCGTTGTACCTTA
Source organism: Picea mariana (assembly GCA_032191745.1). Classification (NCBI taxonomy): domain Eukaryota; kingdom Viridiplantae; phylum Streptophyta; class Pinopsida; order Pinales; family Pinaceae; genus Picea; species Picea mariana. The sequence goes on from JASDQU010241926.1 coordinate 273,605, forward strand.
ACCAGTCTATTATATAAAATCGTTGTCATCTATATAAATGATGTCTATCAATATAATAATTGTTGTCTATGTATAAGATCCCTGCCATCTATATAATATGATGTCTATCAAATATATTTACTGTGATATCATAATAATATTGCTATCATAATATTAAATATAATTATTGTGTTATCATAATAATATCATTGTGATAATCATAACTAATATCATTGTAATATCATAAATACAAACACTGTGATGTCATCAATAAAATCGATGTGATATCATAAATAATATCACTGTGATAAAAGGAAACACAGACTATGATGTCATTGTCCAATGCCAAGAAAATCGTCCAGAATTAAATCGCTGTCAACATCAAAATTTGTTGCTTATTAGTAATAGATATTGTATTTATTGCAAATAGTTGCCAATACATCCCAATTGTTGTTTACTAAATGGGTAAGTAGCTGTGTAAACCTAGGCGAAATTGCAGTCTAAGAAGTGGGTAAAAGATGTGCAAATTCATTGTGTGGAATGGTGTTGACGGGCCAAATCGACCATCCGTCAACTGGAAGAGTGGAACCGGTCTGGGGTTGTCTAATAACCCAAGCCGTTTGGGATGAACCACCCTGATGAGTTTAGCGGCTCCGTTAGCCGATCTAAGGTCCTAAGATAACAAAAAGGAAAACTATACTAAACTAACTAAAAGAAATAAAACAAACTAATAAACTAATCTAAATAAAACTAACAATTAAACAAACTATCCTAAAACTAATTATTAAAACAAACTAAACTAATCTAAGTATTCTATAAATACAATCTACTAACTACTACTATACTAACTTTAACTAATTAACTGTCTAACTACTAACTGAAATATAACTTATTCACAAAATGTACAATATCTACAATTTACAAATTTAAATAAAACCTGAAAAACTCATTTATATTCTGCCCTAAGACAGAGAAAGATATTTTTGTTGATTTTATAATTTTATGAACAAGAAATAAAACAAAACTAACTAAACTAAACAACTAATATACTAATTCTAATTACAAATCTAACTAAACATATATCTAACTAAACTACTAATAAATATACTAAACAATTTAACGAAAATAAATCACAAACTGACCTGGAGAAATGCTCCATATTTGTCCTGTGTATAACGATTGTCTTAGCTGATCGGAGGGAGGAAACCCGCACCGAATTATCCAGGAGCTTCTCGTAAAAGATCGCTGCAATGCTCTTCAATTATGATTACAGGACAAACAAGACATAAAAACTTACAACAATCTTATGATTTATAAATCTTAACAGTTAGGTAAACTTGTATGCAAAGACTTATACAAAATAATCGAATTGATGAAGAAGAGAAATCTGTCATTCATTAACTGAATCAAATAATTGTTATATTTTTAAGTATTGAAAGAAATCAGACATGGATCAGATTAATTAAGTCATATCATTCTGCAAAAGACTATGATAGCTAAAGTAGTCACTAATCAAGTGCAAATTGATAAGCATAAACATGAAACAAAAGATTGATATTATGAAAGCGAAAGCTGTAGTAGAACATCAACTTCTGTCTCAGTTTGTATTAGGAATCCATAGCCTAGTTCTCCCACAAGTGAGGATGATCCTTATTACAAAAATAATAAGTATTTATAGGTTTTCTACAGGGTAAAAACCTCCCTGTGGAAATTATCAAAACTGTTTACATAAATCTGGGTAGATATTCCCAGTTTAACTAAACTAGGAACCTACAATAAAACTAAAAAAACACAAATATTCCCCTAGCCTGTCCAACATATCCCATGCAATTCGATTTTACCTGAAAAGGGTAAAAAATGGACAAGTTAGAAGGATCCTTTTTTAATAAAATAATAAAAATCTAATTCTATAGACTAGCTACAGAATCTTGTGATTCTGTAGCTGGTCTAAATAAGACACAGAATCAACATTAAAATCGATTAAAAATCTCTTTTCAAAGAATTAAATTCAATTAACATCCAATAGCTTATTTGAAAAGGAATCACAAATTGAAATCGTTATTCCATTTTGAAATCAAACAAAACCAATATCAATCAACTGATTACAGAGATACGGGTACTCTGTTTTGTTTGTTACCACACAGTCGGGTGACAAAATCATATGGAACAGCAATGCAATCGTTTCATATGAAATCAAAAACAACATAATCAAAACAAATCGCAAGCACTTGTTATGCTGCCTTATCAACAGGAGATATGATCGAATCCAACAAGATCATTTTCAAATCGTTACAACTGTGTTGACATAGCAAACGATTCATGCCACGAGTGGATCGACTCAAAGTGGCGTGAAAATCAATTCAAATGAAATCATAACAGGATCAATCAATTGGTAATAGAATTCGTAAAAATTGTCTGATCATTTGTTATTACAAATTGCGCAAACATGATCGATTGACTCTATTCCATTCAAATGAATTATAACTGATTTTGATAAAAATAACCTAGGTCGACCAATTCGTTTTACAAATTTAAAATCAAACAGAGCAGCAATTATAATCTGAATCCAACTCATAAAACAATCTTGCCAACTCAAGATATGGGATAATCCAATCAGAATAATAGCGAGTCGAACAGTTAAGGTTTTAACATAGTTATTTCGAATCAAATCCATTCCATGATTCGAGTGCATTTGCACAGGCTTAAATGAGAGCATTGTTTTCATACGAAACAGAGTAGTTCTTTCCAAACTGAAACCGAATAGAGTTGTATCCCTATTCTTAGAAGAATACATGACACAACATATCACAAGATCGTAACAACCAAAATCATTGAAATCGTTTGCCAATCACAGCATATGAACCATAACGAAATCAAATTCAAACATGATCGTATTCTAAATTGAGCATGAAAAAATTCCTATTCGGAGTAGATACAAAACGAACTGAATTGAAAGAAAACCATCAGTTTCGTTAACTCAATCAGACAAATGAACAAATCAAATCCAAACGAAGAATATTGGAATCCAATAAAAATCTATCAATGGCTAAACTGGGAATGGTCAAGTCATGTAACTAAAACGAAATTCCATTTATTTTTAGCAAAGCGAAAAATATACAGGATGAACACATTTTGATAGAGCCATTTCGAAATATAAACAGAGCTATTCGACGACCAAAATCCAATCACTATATTAATAACGATATCAAAATCCATACCTATATGGCAAGCAGATGGCTTGGTCACAACAATTTGGAGTTGATAACGGCTGTGACCGATTCAACATTCTTGAAAACGATGGAGCCAGTTCTCTTCTGCTTCTTATCAGTTGCTTGGAGTTGGTCTATTTGGCTGGTCAACACTGCAACTCGACTTTCTAGAGATTGAATTTTCAATTGGAGTAGAGGAACATCGATGTAGTATCGTTCCAACCATAAATCACATTGGTCACAGGACGACTGTCCGGGGTTTGGAAGAGCAGGCGAGGGTTTGGACATATTGCTGAGGGTTTCGTTAGGTAATTTAATCCCTGGGTAACTGGGATCGTTCCTTAGGCAGGGGGGAAGATTCGTCATGAAATCATAAGGTGGTTTGGGGCATAAACCCTGTGAGTAAGGGTATTCACTGGCAAGGAAACGTTCTACGTTAGAGTCCGAATCCTCACTTAGAATTATAGGCTTTGACTTAGGGGAGGGTTTAGGTTTGTTCCTAGCCAGTCTCAAATTAAGCCGAGCATTCTTTTTACCCTTGGCATTCGTAGTAGGGTTTTCCTTAGCCTTTTTGCTCATAGGTCTCTTTATAGCCTCGGCCTTCTCAGTTCCAACGTCTGGTAAGTCTATCGCAGGTTCGAGTGAAGGCTTAGGAGAGGGAAATAGGATATGGAAGGGCATAGCTCGCTGGATCTTTGTTTCATTTACCACAGGCTTGTCAACCTGAACAGGGTTTGTGTCATTAAAACCATTTCGAGCGATGAAATATCTCCAGCTATCACCATGTAGACTTAAGTAATGAACAATGATAAGTTTAATAAGTCCATGGTGGAACAGGCTACTGTTAGCCTTCTCCCTTTTAAACCTTTTCGCCATTTTATATAGGCTGCACTGAAATTAAAAGGGCATATTCAACAGGCATCCCATAAAATTCATTAACAAACGCAGGTGGTATAGAAACACGAGTCCATATCGACCTTCACAGGTCATGAATTGCTTGACTATCATCAAAAGGTCATGCCATCGTGGTTTAAGCAAATATATGGGCATACCTCTGTCACAAGAGGTGACTTTGCGCGAGAGGAACAGTAGTGGCCATGGAACCTCTTCCATTTTTGAATTTTTGAACCAACGCTGGCCCGTGGCAGGTAACCCTGTAGCCGAAATAATAAATTCCTCATCGATTTCCAACTGGATGTCACCCACCTTGGCTCTACAGCCATTGAAGGTCATGGCGAACTGTTGCGCCACAACTAGATTAAAACCCTCAAATCGTTGCACGAAGGTGAGCCAACCGTTATCCTCCAAGTGCTTCTGAGCATTGTCGAACATTAACAAGGCTTGGCTACCATCTGGCTCGATTCGCACAACTGGTGCCATGGAGCCGAGCACACGGTAAGTCCAGGGTTTGGATCATAGCACACACAGGAATAGAGCGCACGAAGGGTTACCCGAACTAAAAGAGGTAAGCAGGGAATAGGGATAGGCATAAATGCCATCGTGCGAAGGTGGTGGAGTTTATCTCTACCATGCATAATAATTATTGCCAAGGTACAACCGCCGGCTTATAGCTATTCTACCCATTATAGCATAGTTCAACAATCAAGTCATTTGGCCGACCAATGAATCCAATGGTAAATGTATAAACCAACGTGCGCAACCAACGTTGTGCCATAATTTTAAACCATCATCATTCAATTCGAAACCAATACCAAATAATTTAACCAAGCGCCAATGTATCAGCTCATATCAATAGTTTAACCAATGTGTCGATGGGTCTTCATATAATCAATAGACCAATAGTTATGAAAACATAAACATAGGGATTATATTAAAAGATATATATGAAGGATTTAATCATAACCCCTAAGTATTTTCATGAAACCAATGGTCAAGTAGGTCCAATAAAATTCAAATCCAAATGCCAACGTATTACAAACTCAATGAAACCAAGTCACACAATCAATACAAGAATGTTTAATGAGTGTAGTTCAAAAGTTCTGCCAGCTACATAACGATAAGTGAAATGTAAGCGCAATAGGCATATTGAGAAGAAGGATCATGATAGTTCAAATAATGATTTCAATGTGACTAAGAAAGACTAAGTTTTCACGCTTACACTCGTGAAAACAAAGTGAAGGCAAATGTGTAAATGTCACAAAACTAAAAGTGTCGTTGATTTAAAAATTGCGACGAAAAATTGAAGTTTGCAAAACATTGGTGTAGGTAGCTTATAAGACAGTGGAAAAATGCGGATTAGCTACCAACAAATGGTTAAATAAAATTTGTTGTCTAAAGATAAAAGGTTTTCCAACAAACTCATTGGTAACTACATTTAAAATGGAAAACGAAACCTTACACCACTAAATCTCTACCCCGCAAGTCATTGTGTAAAAATGTTTCAAGGCAAAATTAAAACTCTAAGACAAAAAAAAATGGATCTCTGCGTAGCAAAATCGCAGAGATAAGTTCTATAGATAAAACTATGGATAAATCTCTTGACTGAACTAATGTTATCGCCTTCTAGCAACCATTTTTATGTCTATTAAAAAGGATTCACAAATATAAAAGGAATAATGCAACCACGAAAGGTCATAATGCAAATATAAAGGGAATACTGCAAATATAAATAGAGAAGGAATACAACCACGAATTGTCATCACAGAAAGACTAAAGATATCAACAAGTAGGATACTTAAGAACCTTTTAAATTGATGTGAAAATACAAATTAACAATTACAATCCGATGTTTAACAATTAAAAAGGAATCGTTGTCTAAAATCATAGTGGTAAATCACAATGCTAATCATTCATAAGGAAAGCGCAGAAGTAATCAATCACAAGAAGGCACAAAGACCAATCATTCGACAATGAATCAATCAAAATGCAAAGATACTCATGCACAAGAAGGCACAAGGATTAAAGATTAATCTTAAGATAAAACACAAATATAAGTAAAGGATAGATGATTGGGAAAATTTATCCTTCACTTATTATCCATGCACAAGAAAAAAGGGCATTTGAATCTATAGGTCTTTAAACACTGGAGTGATGACCATCGATTCGACTCTTATCCAACTGCTCAGGCACAGACTAATAACTTAAGAAATAGGGATAGAAGAAAAAAAAAAAAAAAAATTCTTCGTATTAATCAATAAAAACAAATGCAAAGAAGTCAATGCAATCAGACATTGGGTTCGTCATGGGAAACCAATGTAGAATACAACGAGCAAAGTGGATTACAAATACCGAAGGAAGGCAGGAGCAAGAAGGCTCATGGAAATTAAATATTCAACCAAGAGAAGAAAAATAACACGTGTAAACTGAATTTCATTGCAAGTAACAACTTTAACAGGGGTACCTTAGCCAAATGCAAAAGCTCCGAGTCGTTGTCCCACACGCGCTCCATCCAGCTCCCGCTTTCCAACGAATGTGACCTCACCAGTACCTCCCATCCAACGCTAGGGGTACTCTTCTTCACCTTGAGCCCCACGAGCCGCAAAGGGGCCAGGCACAAAATACTAGAGAAGTGCTAGAACCCAACTCATCTCGCAAGGTCGAGCAACCACTCATTACTTGAGCTGGGTATCCCAACTCCCACAAGAGAAAGTTCAGTCAAGGTAAAAATTCAGCAGCATAACGTTATGCAAAAATATGAGATCTATATGTTGATATTGAGAGGGGGGTAAATCAATATAAAGTACAATTTAAAATATTTTTCAACTTATAGTTGAAACATTCAATTATATCCAATGAGGAATGAATAATAGTATAAGAGTTACACCAATACACCACAATACACCATGCACAATATATGAGAAATAATCAATAGTTATTGTTCAAGGGAAGTACTGAATTCCAAAGGTAGCTACAACTTCCAAATATAAAGGGAGGGATAAACCTCCCAAAGGAAGACACAATCTTCCAATATCAAGAGAGGGTTGAACTCTCCATCCTTGCCCCTTCCTTCCACCCAATAATATATGAGAGATAATAGAACTTTACATTAAATCATCCCCATCAACCAACCATCACATAGAAACTGATAATGCTTCCTAAGACTTCTTCAACTTCTGAAATTATTCAATTCTTGGAATAATCTGATCCTATAGATAATATTACTCAATGTACTCTCTGAAAATCCTCCAAGTTTCACTCCTTGAATCCTCCCCAAAAAGAAGTTATAGAGAGAATGGTAGACCTTATTCAATTATGGTTTATTCAGGAGAGCGAACTTGTATAGAACCATGCTCAATATTCAACATCAGATTTTGAAACTCGCACATAGGAAACTATAGCCCATACAATTTCCAATGAAACTTGTCTCACTTCATTTGGATTCTCTATGAAGAAGTTATGATTGTTTTACCTGTAACACCTGTTTATGAATAGCTTCAGGACTAGTCAGAAACCCTATCTTCCACAGAGTTTATCTCCAAAATTGTATCGAATAAAGAAACATTTTTTTTACCACAGGTACCTAGATATGTCTTCTCAATACCATATCAATTTAACCATCTGAATCATTCTAGAAAAAACATTATAGAAAAAATCGTAAGATGACCTGTAAATAACATGCCTTAGAACACATCACCAAAAGACTTCATCCTTCCTTGAAATCCGACCTTCTTTACTTCATACTTCGTTCAAAATTCAAATTGTGTGTGTAAAATGAATGTATAATGATATGTATTTATACACTTTATGTCACTTCCTTTTAAAATTAGGGCTGACCTGACACTTTCTTATTTTGTAATTATTTTCTTTAATTATCTTCAAGGTCGACTTGTACTTCCTTCTTCAATTCACTTTGTCATATTCAAAAGTTCATTTCTCATCAATCATGAGGATCCACATGACATGCAACCTACCACTAGAAACAACATGATGTATACTATCCACCCATGGTTTTTTTGTCTGCATGTGCACTATCCTTCATTTCCAAATACCTTCATCAATCTTGCGGTCCAAAACCAATGACTAGGGTTGACATCAATGACAACAACAAATCTTCCAATAATATCCCCCTTTGTCATTGATGGAAACACTCATGCTCCCCCTATCATCATGATCCCAATTTCTCTCCCCCTTTGACATCAATGGAAAAGGGTAGGGCTGCTCCCCCTGAGTTTAATGGAAAAATTTAACTCTCTTCTTTGGGGTTGCTCCCCCTGAACATGAGGCACTCAATAATACTTCATCCTTATTTTTGGTCTTTGGGACTTTTTGTTCCTTGGAATCCTTTTGTGTGGCTTCTTTCTTCTCTCTCTTCTTCATGTCTAGGATGTATATGTTGTTCGGTCATCTTGTTGTAGTTGCAACCTATCTTCCTGAGTTATTTTCTCTGATTTTACATTTTCGGGAGTCAAACGTAAGAGTGTATCCTTGATCACATATTTTGATGACACTGAGGAGATTATGCTTTATATCTTCAACCAATAAGGCTTTTCCTGATTTTACATTTTCACTTCCAAGCTTTACAGTTCCTTTTCCAAGTATTTTGGTAGATGAATCATCTCCAAATGCAACATTTCCACCCTTTTTCTTCAAGCTGACAAATTTTCTTTGATCTCCGATCATATGAGATGAGCACCCACTGTCTATGAACCATTCATATTATTATTTGCATTCTTTAGTGACCAATGCTATTCGATAGTTTTCATTGTGTGGAATTTCTTTCCTTTTCCATGTTGTAGTTGGTATACATACATTTGGAATACGATTATCTTCCTTCATCTCTCTGCAATCTCATTCTTTGTGACCAATATTATTACACTTGTAACATATAATATTTTGATCCATTAATGGGTCAAATGGATTATAATTTTTGTTGACAGGTCTATGAACATTTCCATATCTACTATTTTCACCATTCATGTAGCTTGCGTATTTATTCATTTCATTGATTCTACAATTGATTGCCTTATGTCCAAAATTTCCACAAGTATAACAATGTCCAAGAAAGAAATTTTGATACCTGGGAGTAAGTGATCTTCTTTGTGGTGTGTTCCATATGGGTTCACGATCTATTCTTTTGTAGTTTCCTTCATAATGATTTATTTCATATCTGATGGGAGAGGATCTTCTTGATGTCTCATTCCTTCTGAATTCTAGTCTTCTATCTTATTGTTCAACTTGTTATGGAGTGTTGGTTTCATCATTTTCATTTTCCTTCTCTTGTTTTGTTGTCTTCAAACTGTCATTGTATCCTAGTCTTGTCTTTTCGTTTGGAGATATTTGACTAATAAGGATCTCATCTAATTTTTCAGTGCATTTTTCAAACTTATTCAACTTTCTATTGTCAATAGTAGTTCCCCTTTTGTGTGATCCAATTCTGATTTCAATTTCTCATAATCTTCTCATTGTTCCTTCAAGTTATCAATGGTCTTTTCAAGCTTGTAATTCTCTTCTTTACAACTACTCAATTCACATTTTAGTACTATGTTTGTTTTTCTAAGATTGCTATTTTTAGTTTCAACATGCTTCAACTTTTCAAGATTCTCATCTTCTTATTCACTCTCTGCATTGTCTTTGTATCCCCAAAAGGAATCAAGGTTGGTTTCTTCATCTTAATCTTCTTCAGAAATGATTTCTTCTTCTTTATAATTCTTTTTATCATCATCCTAGGTTTCTTGGGTTATGAAGAGGACTTCTCCTCCATCATTATCTTCTTCACCACTCTCATCTAAGGAGATGTCATCATCCTTGGAGTAGAAGCTCTTTTTATTTTTGAGACTTCTCTTTTTATAGTAACAGTTTTCAACAATATGTCCTATTCTACCACAGTTAAATCATTTGAGAGGAGTCTTACCTTTGTATCTTCCACTTTCCTTCTGGAACCCTCTTACAAAAATTTTTATTTCTTCATCAATGTCATTATCCTTGTCTTTTGTCTTATTTATGGATTTAAAGGCTGCTTCATTGTTTCGCTGGTCATTTTCTGTACTTGTTCTCATTTCATATGCTATAAGAGACCCATGTAATTCATCCATTGTCATTTTGGTCAATTCCCTAGTTTCTTCAATGGCGGAGATCTTAGCATCATACTTCAAGAGAAGTGATCTCAACACTTTTTGTACATTCAAGGATTCATCGAGCTCTTCACCTAATCCTCTGATAAAATTAACAACTTAGTCAACTATAATAAAATAGGTTGCAATATATTCCTTGTCATTCATCTTAAAATTTTCAAATTCCACTCTCTATCGTTGAAGCTTGACCTACTTCACTTTTGGATCACCTTCATAGATACTCTTGAGTTTGTCCCATACCTCTTTAGCAGTGTTGTATCCCATCACTTTGCTAGCAATGGTTGGTGCTAATGCTCCTAGAATAACATGTCTGACTTTGAATTACAACTCATAAGCTTCTTCTAATTTAGATCGATTGGAGCATTATTTGGGATTACATAGCCATTTACAACTGAGTACCAAATGTCTACTCCCAAAGTTGTTAGGTAAGTTTTCACTCTATCACTCCAGTATGCATAATTTCTTCCATCAAATATTTGAATCCCATTTGAAATGTGCTCATGGTCATCCATCTCTACTTGTGATTTTCCTTCAAGTGGTTAAACTATATTGAAGGAAAGTTGATCTGATACCAATTATTGATACTGAGAGGGGGGTGAATCAGTATCAAGTACAATTTAAAAACTTTTTCAACTTATACTTGAACCATTCAATTATATCCAATGATAAATGAACAATAGTATAAGATTTACACCAATACGACATGCACAATATATGATAAATAATCAATAGTTATTGTTCAAGGGAAGTAATGACTTCCAAAGGTAGCTACAGCTTCCAAATATAAAGGGAGGGATAAAAATCCAAAATGAAGATACAACCCTCAAATATCAAGAGAGGGTTGAGCTCTCCATATTTTCCCCTTCCTTCCACCCAAGAATATATGAGAGATAATAAAACTTTACATTAAATCATCACCATCAACCAACCATCACATAGAACTTGATAATGCTTCCTGAGACTTCTTTAACTTCTACAATTATTCAATTCTTGGAATACTCTGATCTTGTATATAATATTACTCAATGTATTCTCTGAAATTCCTCCAAGTTTCACTCCTTGAATCCTCCCAAAAAGAAGTTATAGAGAGAATGGTAGACCTTATTCAATTATGGTTTATTCAGGAGAGTGAACTTGTACATAACCATGCTCAATATTTAACATCACATTTTGAAACTCGCACAAAAGAAACTATAGCCCGTACGATTTCCAATGAAATTTGTCTCACTTCATTTGGATTCTCTATGAAGAAGTTATGACTATTTTACCTATAACACTTGTTTATGACTAGCTTCAGGACTAGTCAAAAACCCTATCTTCCACGGAGTGTATCTCCAAAATTGTAGCAAAAAAAGAGTTAACTTTTGTTACCACAGGTACCTAGATATGTCTTCTCAATACCATATCAATTTCACCATCTGAATCATTCTAGAAAAAACATTATAGCAAAAATAGTAAGATGACCTGTAAATAACATACCTTAGAACACATCACCAAAAGAATTTATCCTCCCTTGAAATCCAACGTTCTTTACTTCAGATTTCCTCTGAAATTAAAATTGTGTGTGTAAAATGAATGTATAATGATATGTATTTCTACCCTTTATGTCACTTCCTTTTAAAATTAGGGCCGACCTGACACTTTCTTATTTTGTAATTCTTTTCTTTAATTATCTTCAGGGTCGACCTATACTTCCTTCTTCAATTCACTTTGTTATCTTCAAAAATTCATTTCTCCTTAATCATGAGGATCCATGTGACGTGCCACCTACCACCAAAAACAACATGATGTATACTATCCATCCATGGGTTTTGTGTCTGCATGTGCACTATCCTTCATTTCCAACTACCTTCATCAATCTTGCGGTCCAAAACCAATGACTAGGGTTGACATCAATGACAACAACCAATCTTCCAACAATATCCCCCTTTGTCATTCATGGAAACACTCATGCTCCCCCTATCATCATGATCCCAATTTCTCTCCCCCTTTGACATCAATGGAAAAGGGTAGGGCTGCTCCCCTTGAGTTTAATGGCAAAAGTTAACTCTCTTCTTTGGGGCTGCTCCCCTTGAACATGTGGCACCCAATAATACTTCATCCTTATTTTTGGTCTTTGGGACTTTTTCTTCCTTGGAATCCTTTTGTGTGGCTTCTTTCTTCTCTCTCTTCTTCATCTCTAGGATGTATATTGTGTTCAGTCTTCTTGTTGTAGTTGCAACCTATCTTCCTAAGTTATTTTCTCTGATTTTACATTTTCGGGAGTCAAACGTAAGAGTGTATCCTTGATCACATATTTTGATGAAACTGAGGAGATTATGCTTCAGATATTCAACCAATAGGACTTTTTATGATTTTACATTTTTACTTCCAATATTTACAATTCCTTTTCCAAGTATTTTGGTAGATGCATCATCTCCAAATGCAACATTTCCACCCTTTTTCTTCAAGCTGACAAATTTTCTTTGATCTCCGGTCATATGAGATGAGCACCTGCTGTCTATGAACCATTCATATTCTTATTTGCATTCTTTAGCGACCAATTCTATTCGACAATTTTCATTGTGTGGAATTTCTTTCCTTTTCTATGTTGTAGTTGGTATACATACATTTGGAATACGATTATCTTCCTTCATCTCTCTGCAATCTCATGCTTTGTGACTAAGATTATTACACTTGTAACATACAATATTTTAATCCATTAATGGGTCAAATGGATTATAATTTATGTTGACATGTCTACGAACATTTTTGTATCTACTATTTTCACCATTCTTGTAGCTTGCGTATTTATTCATTTCATTGATTCTACAATTGATTGCCTTGTGTCCAAAATTTCCACAAGTATAACAATTTCCAAGAAAGAAATTTTGATACTTGGGAGTAAGTGATCTTCTTTGTGGTGTGGTCCATCTGGGTCCATGATCTATTCTTCTGTAGTTTCCTTGATAATGATTTATTTCATACCTGATGGGAGAGGATCTTCTTGATGTCTCATTCCTTGTGAATTCTAGTCTTCTATCTTGTTGTTCAACTTGTTATGGAGTGTTGGTTTCAACATTTTCATCTTCCTTCTCTTGTTTTGTTGTCTTCAAACTGTCATTGTATCCTAGTCCTGTCTTTTCATTTGGAGATCTTTGACTGATAAGGATCTCATCTAATTTTTCAGTGCATTTTTCGAACTTATTCAACTTTTCTATTGTCAATAGTGTTGGTCACTATAATTGCTTAATTAATTTTAAACAACTAAGTGAAACATAAATTATCAACCCAGGGAAGTCTTTTGTTTCAAAGATAGCCACGCACTGTATATGCTCAATTCCAAAAGCATTTAGTGTTGTAGTAAAGAAATCATTCTATCTATGATTGTTGAAGTGAACTG
>JASDQU010241927.1:32827-46075 GCA_032191745.1 Picea mariana
GTATCTGGGGATCTTGCTAGTGCCTTTACCTTCGTGAGAGGCGGTGCATTCAAGGCTTCGGGCTTTGCTACCCTTCCCATATGGTGGACCTAACTTACGACTACTTTCATGTGCATCGGTTATACAATGGTTTATTAGTTTCTTGACTTAGGTGTCTCATAGGTTACTTGCAGGGGTTATTCTGCAGGTACCCTGGGTCAGATAAGGGTCAGACAACACACATCCTTTATGGAGGATTACCTCTCTAGGGGGATCTAACAAAATGGTAGTTAAGCCCATGAAGGCCCTTATAATTGATTATGTTACCTCCGTTCTTTAGCAGGGAGCCTTAAGCCCCTCTTGGGCGAGACATACCTTCTTTAGGGAGGGAGGCCACTCAACCACTTTACCCCATTTGTATGCATATTGGTTGTTTGACTTTTGGTGTGCTCTTTGATTACTAGTTTACCTTAGGATATATTTTTCTATCTTTAGAGTCTTGAGTGATGGTGGAGTCGGACCAGCCTCCCCGTCGGTCCCGTCGCTTGTTACAGTTACCATCGGATTTTGAGCCTTTTCCTTCTAAAATGCGTAGGGTTATTAGGCGTGGTACACACACATCCACTGTACAGACTTGTGATTCTACAAGGATGAGTACTGAACCTAGTATTCAAAACACTAGGAGCCCTTCGACTCCCACACCCACTATAGTTAATGACACCCCTTCGACTCCTGCAACCACAATGGTTGTGGTGTCGGAGGTACCTATTATTACTATGGTTCAGCCTATAGTGAATGCTGAAGATACCGCCTTGAACCCTTTTGGGTCTCTTGGTCACTCACCGGGCTATAATGTTTAGGCCATCCCTATGGCTTCTAGTCCTTTTTCTTATGGTATGCCCAACTTTACGTCACAATTTTCGAACGCCATCCCATCCCATTTGTTGGCCTTAATGCTAGCATTGGACTTGGGGGAAATGCACCTCCTCACATTCCTTTTTATTTTAATGGGTCTCAAATCCCTCAAATGAATCCTAATATGGGAGGATTTCATGCTTTTAACCCTGGGTCCAATCCTCCTGCTTCTAGGTGGAACAACCAACCTGGAGGACAAGCCTTAGCTCAAGTTTCATCCTATAACCCTACCTCCTTGGTGCAGATTCTGACCAATACGTTTGGCATGAAAAATCCACCACTATCCTCTAGATTCCCACCCAGAGGAGGTTAGTTTGACACTTTGGGAAACCCCCAACCCAGATCCAATCCACCTAGGGGCAACTTTTATAACCCCCAACAGAACATTCCTGCTGGAATGATGTCCAACCAACATTTTATGAATCATCCTAAAGGAGGGAATTATAATCTCGGACAGGGCCATGGTGCTTACCAGAACCCTGGATGGGCTGCAATTCCTCAAGAACAATCTTTCCTGGGAGCTTAGGGCCAATTGACCCAACCACGTCTCCCTTTTCTAGCCACGCTTAATTTTTCAGACTTGTCTAAGTTAATGAATGACCATGTGAGTCATGATCCTACATGGACCCCCTTCCATACCAAGATTCCTTTAGACAACCTGAAGTTTGAAGGTAAGAATGGAGAGGACCCTGGTGATCACGTCACTACCTTTCACCTTTGGTGCTCATCAAATTCCCTTAATGTTGATTTGATTTGATTAAGATTATTTCAACGCACCCTCATTATATTTGCTGTGAAATGGTATATTGAGCTCCCTAGGGGGGCATATGGGACCTTTATTCAGTTGGTTTTGGTCATCCTTAACAACTTCCAATTTCCCATTCGTTATGATGTTGGCCTAGAACTTCTATTGACTTTACGCCAAGACACCACCACTCATATCTCAGATCATATCTAGGAGTGGCATAGATGGAAGAGGTTGATTAAGACTTCTATACCCCCAACCTTTATTTTAGAATGGTTCCTTAAGTCTTTGCACCTTCCTATCTCGAAGAATGTTGCAACACCTAGGGTTACCACTGAGGAAGAAGCAATCTTTAAAGCCCAACAGTTAGATCTCATATATGCTCAGTCTGGGATGTTATACCACATTCTTTTAGACGCATTGGGGTCAACTTATGACCCTAGGAAAAATCTCAGACGTCATGCCAATGGCATTGTAGGTACTGCCAATGTAAAGTCTGCAAACTCGGTGAAAAGCCATTTGAAAGAGTTGTCTCTAAACTAGTCTGTAGGAGGGACATCTCCGTCTGTGTTTTCCAACCTCACTTAGTCGGTGGATGTACATTTCGTTCAATTGTTGGCCAACCCAAATGGTAACCAGAAACTAGGCGAGACTAAGAAGAAAAGAAGTAATAACTGTAAGGGTGGGAAAACTTGTAATAAACCCAAGGACAATGGTAATAATGAGAATACGAATAATAATGATGGAGAGGGAAAATGCGAAAGACGTAAGGTGAAGTTTCCATGTAAGCTTTTCACAGATGATCACTTTACCCATTTATGCCCCAAACATGCAGAAGTTGTGAGGCTATTATCTCTACCACCTGTTGTGTTGATGAATCCATTCACACATAACCAACACATGGCCTCAAGCTCCTCAAACATTGGAAATGCGGTTGCTGGGAGTCAAAACCCATCGTTGCAAGATGGTGACCGTTTGTGTATCAATATGGTCAATGTGAAAGTTCATGTAGCCACTCAATCTCGAGATTATAGCTCTTCATAAGATATTCCTGGTCTATAATCTCCTCCTCCTCCCTTGGAGACGAACTTACAGATTGAAAAACCAGAGCCACCGCCTCGTATTCCGAAAGGAGTAATCAAGTGCTCTACCCACAATCCAAATGATAGAGCCACCCAGAACTACTCTATTGTCGAGGACCTGGGCCAAACCCCTTTTGCGATGTCGGCTTTGGAGGTACTCCAGACGTGTCCTTCACAGAGGAATGCCTTACTATCCACTTTAAGAGCTCTAGAACCCAGTGGCTGAAAAGTTATCAAGTTTGATGTCACAGATGTGAAGCCTCACTTTCCTTACCATGTCTCTTTCCAAATCCACGTAGAGTACTCAAAGTATACCATCAAACATGTCATTGTTGATGAAGGCATTGCCACTTGTGTGATGTCCCTGGTTTGTTAGAAAGCACTTGGTTCTCCGACACTTTCCAAGTCATCGAACATGTTGACTTCTTTTGACAGTCATTCCTTCTGCCCTCATGGTATTCTTCCTGCCTTTCCAGTCCATTTAGGTGGGAAGATGGTAGAGGTGGAGGTAGAGGTAGTTGATGCACCTCTTGATTATAACTTGTTACTAGGATGCAATTGGACCTATGATATGGTCTTCGTCGTATCATTCATCTTTTGTACTATTTGTTTTCCTCATGAAGGGAAGATCGTGACGATCGACCAGTTATCCTTTGCGTACTCTAGTCCTAATGCATCTATTGGAATGTCAATCCCTGTGATAAAAAATTCTCAGCCGACAACTGAGAATATCGATGTCAGAATGTATTCTTCCCTTATGGGAACTTTTGACTTCATGACACCGAGTCACCATGTTTACGCCATGTCCAGTAGGCTCACCTCGACTGGGAGTTCCATTCCTTTCTACACTTCCTATTTTAGTGATCTGTGGACCCTACCTTCCCCGACTTCGTCTTGTGAAGGTCAGTTTCATGTTGGAATGGCCATGCCACTATCAATAGAAAATATTGTGTATCAAGTTGTTCTTGACTCTTCCATTGATCCTGATCCTGTTACCTCGCCGACAGACGAGGAGGATCCCATTCTTAGGCCCGTGTGGGCCACTTTGTTTTCTTGTTCACATAATTTCCTTGATGAGACTTTGACTTTTAAAAAGATATCATCGAAGCCATGAATGGTTCTGACAAACCTTGGGATGATATGCATCACCGCTCTTATTTTCTCCCAGAGCTTGAAAGAATCGAACAAGATGACTTTCAATCTACTTTGAGTGAGATAGTTGGTCACGCCATAGTTCCATTTGATAAGAATGGCATTTATGTTGAAGGAAACATGGTGAGTATTTCTCCTACCATCATGATCGATATCTCTCGTACCCCTGGAAAGGTTGAAATTGTAAATATTGGTGTGGATTCTTCGCCAGAAGAAATCCTGATCTACACCGAACTCTTCAAAGAATTCTGAGACGTATTTTCTTGGTCATATGAAGAGATGCTAGGAATCGACCCTCATGTTGTCGAACATGATATTAGAACATATCTAGATGCTAAACTTTTTCAGTAACATCTTAGTGTTGTCAACCCCCAGAAGGCCCCTGTTATTAAGGTAGAGGTGGAGAATCTACTTAATGCTGGATTCATCTACCCAGTTCCCTTGACTGAATGGGTATCCAACATCGTTCTTATGGATAAGAAGCAATCAACAATCCATGTATGTCTGGACTTTTGTAACCTGAACAAGGCCTATCCTAAAGACAACTTCTCGACACGTTTCATCGATCATATTCTTGACAAGTGTGCAAGAAGTGAAGTATTTTATTTTATGGACGGATTTTTAGGATATAACCAAATTCAAATCAAACCTGAGGATCAACAAAAAACTATATTTATTTGTCCTAAGGTTACTTTCACATACCGGAAAATGCCTTTCGACCTTAAAAACGTCAGAGCAACCTTTCAACGTGCCATGATTTTCTCTTTTCACAATCTTAAGCACATAGTTGGATCTTACCTTGATGATCTTGTTGCTCACTCTTGTAAGAGAGAGGATCACACTATGAAACTTCATCTTGTTTTTGAAAGATGTCATTACTATAGAATCTGATTGAACTCTCACAAGTGCATCTTTTGCGTTAAGTCTGATCATCTTTTGGGATTTCTAGTTTCTAAGACCGGGATCATGGTATATCCACTAAAGGTTTAGGCAATACTTCGATTTCCTCCACTGCGTACAATTAGACAACTTCAAAGTTTACAGGGGAAAGCTATCTTTCTTTGTCGGTTTATAGTAAACTATGTCAATATCACTAAGGGTTTCATGTGTCTTTTGAAGAAGGACACCCCTTTTATCTGGGATGAGCGAGCCCAAGAGTCCTTCGATGCTTTGAAGAAAGCCTTGGTATCGATGCCTCTAATGAATTCTCCTAACTAAAATAGAGATTACTTTCTTTATATTGTTGCATATGAGGATATGATTTGTATGGTTTTGGTTTAGGAGGATAATGATCTCTGCGAGCATGTCATCTACTATCTTAGTTGGTCCTGAGCTTAATTATTCTCATGTTGAAAAGCTAGCTTTGGCTGCCGTTCACGCGGTCCAACGTCTGCGTCACTATATATTACTTTGCAAGACTATTGTGGTTGCCAATGTCAATCCATTTCAATACGTCCTTACCAGGCGTATCATAGGGGGAAAATATAATAAATGAATTTTCATTTTACAAGAGTTTGATTTTGGTTTCAATTCTGTGAAATCCAAGAAATCGCTAGTCTTCACGGAGTTAATATCTGACTTTCCAAAATCATATGAGGATGTTATCCATGTTGATTCTTTGTGGATGAACACCTTTTTCTTGTCTCAACGTCTGACCCCTGGTATGGAGACATTGTCCTCTATCTTCAAACCTTGAAGTTCCCTCAGCATCTCTCACGAAATGACCGATGACGTGTAAGGTACCAAGCTAAGAATTATACTATCGTCAGTTACACTTTGTATTTTCGAGGACTAGACAATAGATTGCATCTTTTTTTAACTCACGAAGAGTCTGATTCTGTCCTAAACGATTTCCACAGTGGGGCGTGTGGTGGTCATCTATCTGGGCTTGCGACAACCCAAAAACTTATGCGAGCCAGTTATTTTTGGCCTACTATATTTAAATATTGCATTGAAGCGGTTAAGAAGTGTCACCCCTACTAGGTGTTCACTCAAAAAATGCACTCGCATCTAGCCCCTCTTCACCCAGTCATTACCGTCGGTCCCTTCACCAAGTGGGGGGTGGAATTTGTGGATTGCAACCCAACTTCAGTTAGGGGGAATCAACACATTATCATGGCCTTTGACTACTTTAATAAGTGGGTCGAGGCCATGTCTACAGTTAAATCCAATGGGAATACTTTCACCTTCTTCATATTCAATCAAATTATCTCTCGGTTCGATATCCCAAGTAAGATTGTCACTGATCATGGAAGTCACTTTCAGAACAAAATGATGGAAGAACTAGAATCTAAGATGGGATTTAGACATGGCCAATCTTCTCCTTATTACCCCCAGGAAAATGGACAAGTAGAGGCCATCAGTAAGTCTCTCAATACTATTTTTCAAAAAAATGTCAGTCAGAGTAAGTCCAACTGGCACATCATGGTATATCTTACACTCTAGGCATACCAAACCTCGGTCAAGACTGCCACCAAATTTTCCCCTTTCCATTTAGTACACGGTGCCGAGTTGATTTTATCGATTGAATGAAAAATACATTCTATTAAGTTGGAAATCACACTCCTACTTGAGACTTCCGATCTCGAACGAAGCCTTGTACACCTAGAGAGTTTTGATGAGAAGCCTCGAGAAGCCTCTATGGCTATCGAGGCGAACAAAAGACATGTCAAGGTCTAGTAGGATAAGTCTGTCTATCCTTGGTTGTACGTTGAGGGTGAATTGGTCCTCTTGTATGATCAAGCCAAAGAACCACTGGGGGCAGGCAATTTTAAACCCATGTGGAATGATCCTTATATCGTGTGACGTGTTCTAGATAAAGGAGCCTATGAGTTAAAAGATTATGAAGGGAATAAGTTGGTCGAGCCCAGAAATGGGATCTACTTGAAACGATATTATGCTTGAGTCCAAATATTGGGTGAAACACTTTGTATACTAATTTAATTTAGTGTATATATATTTTCCTTTTATTTATGTCTTCAGTTTTCTTATCGAGTTTTCCCTTTGTTGGCAGATGTCAACATAGTCTTTGGTCTACCTAGGATTCAAAAACAGAGACAGTCATCATACATAGAACTTGGCTTTTACTTCTTAGGTGGTTTACTCACTCGAGGGTCTACTGGTGTCTTCAGGTGGAATATGCCTAGGGCCATCCACAAACAATGTGGTTGAATATAGTGTCATTATAGAACTTTGGCGCGATGCTATCTCGCATGGTATTCTATCTTTAGAGGTTCTCCTGGATTCCCAATTAGTAGTATGTCAGTTGAATGACAGTTATCACGTGCGTGATCCTACTTTACTCCGACGATTCCTACGGGTACGTATTTTAGAACGACATTTTGATTTTATTACATATTATCACATTCCTAGGGGTTCTAATCATATATCCGACGCTTATGCTAATTTCATTTTAGATTTTCATTTGTCACATAATTAAAAGCAAAGAAAACCATCTCATCAATGTACACATTGTAAAATATAAGTAAAGTCGAAGATCCCTTTTTATATATTTCAAAAAATATGGTGTTTATAGTACAAAAGTGGGTTTAATACCCTCAATACACATATAGAGGTGGTACTATAATATCTACGACATATACGCCTGTGGCGTCATATGTGTGTCATGGTAACAAACTATGGCATTTGTGAGACGCCGAAAGAGTTGCACCCATGCTCCGGGTACACCAACTACCTGTCGTTGCATGGCTTCAGGAAGATCCTCTACCTAAACCATGGGGATCCTATGAGTCAAATGAGATAGGTTTTCTTGCACATTTTGTAGGACCCTCTTGGTTTCTCCCCTCGCTACCTTGTCTCCCCGGTTCCTCTGTCAATGTCAAGGAAACCCCTACGACTGTCGCAGACCCACGTCTGTGTTACACAAGTGTCAAGGACAAGTTAAAATTTGATTTAGCATCCTTAAAATTCATTGCTTGCATGTTTGCACATGGTCTAATTCACTTACAGTCACGTATAGGGTTGGTTATATGTGCCTTGCAGTTTGCGCAGGTGCATATAACTCATCGTATATGTGACCTGATAGAAGATAGCCCGTGTACACCGATTTTCACATTTTTTTCCCTCAATTACTAAAAATTTGGAACCTAATTTAAAAATATAATCCACTGAAAATGAAGAGAAAGGGAAGTATATTTACCTAGTCCAGACAGTTTCTAGTTTCGTTTCCTAATGCTCCCGCAATCACCGTTTGAATCTCGGAGGTATTTTGGTCCAATTTGCACTATTTGGGTAAAAAATCAAAATGGTATAGTAATTTTTGGTTTTGTTACTATTTATAAACTATTTTTACCCACTTTCTATAGTATTAAGCCATTTTTTCACCCAATAAACTAATACAAAGGTGGATTGAGTTGGTTTTTGCAATTTTAACCAGGGATTCTTGCAGATTTCAACGTTATGTTGGTCGTTCATCACCATGGGTAGGTATTTTCATTACCCAACATATAGGATAGGTATCCATTCCATCATGCATTTTCTCATTATCCTATAAACTTTCACATTTTATGCCTTAGGTACGAACCCATTTGTTGTGGCATAAAACCTTCCATCTGTTATAAGTCGTGTCGTTAGCAAGTGGTAGAGACTTACCAAACATGGGTGCCCTAGTTAGATCCCCTACTTCACTTGCTTCCCATTCAGATATTTTTTCTGTAGGACTGGGATTCCCTCATAGCTGGTACGTGACTGGATGTTGAGCCTCATTTCTCACTCATAAACATGCGGCCTTATATCCCGAGGACCCCCAAACGAGTTTAGTTTAAGATCTTTTCCAACTCATCTTTAAAAAGAGAAAATATTTTTGAGTGATTTGTCCCTTTAACACTCATTAAATTGGACTTGAAAGGTCATGAGTCTTAGCTAAGCTCTTTTTCGAATCGTTTTCAAAAAGAGAAAAGATTTTCGAGTGAACTTGTCTTTTTCACACTCATAAATTGGATTTGAAAACATGTCTATTTGGCACAAGTTTATCCCTTTTTCACACCAAGTAGAATAAAAGTCATAAAAAAAGATTTTTTTTGGTGTTAAGTTATGATTGCATCTCATGCCCTTGCTTTCATTATTGAGCCTATAGTCAGTTCTCGTTTTGCATTATAAACTATTTTCCTTGGCAGTTTTGCATCCTCAACCAAGCAGATCCTTGTTTATATCCTTCGCAATTTGACACCCTATACCTAGGAGGGAACATTTCCCCAAGTGTCCATATCCTACATGCATATCCTTGCATTGAGCATAGGTATGTTCCACTACTGGAACTAGTTTTTCTTACTTGCGACACTCATTTCCTCCTTTGTATCATACCATTCATTTGTCTATGAAAAAACAAAAAAATATGGGCGGGAAGGGAGTATTATCTTATGTTGGTAGCAGTCTTGTCGCCTTTGAACAAAGCACAAAGTTATTGAGTCCATTCATCATCATAATTTTGGGATAACCATGGCCTTAGGAAGAGGATATCGTTGCACAGTCTTCTCTATCAACTGGTTACTCTTCCAGTCCCTATAGAGAATTTCATTGATGCCTCTTGCATCTCATGGTTTCATCATTGGTTCTATGCTGCCAGAGTCCTCCATATGTGTCATGCTCTTGTTCAAAGGAAGTCTATCATCCTATGTCAGCCACTCCTTAGAACTCTTGACTTTGCATGTCGTCCATACCCTCAATTTGTCTCAGAATCACATGATACTATAGTCCTATCGTGCATCCTGGCCCTACTTTCATCATTGGTAGGTAACCTTGAACCCAACAATCGACATTTTATAATTGGTTGTTGAATGGGTGGTTTCCCTTGTGTTCAACATCAATACATCTATTCACACATTGGGATTTGTGCAGTGTCTTGGATTCCATTAGCATTATTGGTGGTTTCCTCACCTTTGTTAGTAGTTTTCATCATTGGCTGTTATTCAGAGGGTATTTTTTGTGTACCACTTGCACTTGACACACATGAAAGATGCACAGGGTCATTGGTTTGTGAACATGTTCTTCATCCGATTTCCACCAAATCATGAAGCTCCTTCTTTGTACCTCATGCTAACTGATGATAAATGTCTTAATTCTCTCCTTTCAGTGGGTCTCTTTCCATCGAATTCATCCCATTTATTCTGTAAATGAGACCTAGATTCTTATGAGTACCTTAAGCCTTGTAGTCATTAGTGGCAGGATCTCTCACCATTACCAGTTGGGAATACATCAATGTCTCCTAATCGATGGATTCTTCAAGTGTTCGACACCGAATCCTCTATTCACACTTGTAAGAATGTACTCAGTGCCTTGATACCTACTTTCATTATCATCAAGTTGTCTCAGGTTTGTTAATGGTATACCTCAATGACTGGTAATCAAACGATGTCTCATTTTCATCAACCTCAACTCCTTTATTCACATTATGTATACTTTCACCCTTGGCGGATTGCGTAGAATACTTGAAGACATCATTATGTGGCTGTAACTTTCCTGAGTCATTGCTTTCTTTTCATTGGACCAGTACCTATATGACTTTAGTGATCATGGGAGATCAGATTTTACTCCATGGTATACAGAGATCTTTGGATTGGTTTTGAGACTGTTTCTATTGGGCCTTGTTCGTGACTATGACAACTATTGGCATGTAACTGCATTTGTATTTTTCTATTCATGGCCATAGACACTTGTTTGGTATATTGTCACATGGATCTACAGTGTAATTTTATTGGAAGCCATGTATGCAAAGTCAATGCATAATGTAATGAGCAACTAGTTCGTCCGGTTGGTTCCCTACCACTCCACTTTTGGGTTGTTTATAATGTATTTAGGCCATCACACATAATCCTCTGACCTCACACATTAGGGGGCATTTGTTATAGAAATATTTGTTTCACCCCATGCAATCTTGCACAGAGGCCCTTATTCCATTTCCCTATGTAGACTTATCTTCCTTGTTTATAAAATCCAGAGCCAAAAATAAATATTTTTCCACATGCGTATACGCAGGATGCTCCACTACAACCCACGTATATCGAGATTTGTGCCAAAAAATGAAAATTAGTGTCGGGTTTCCATGTCATGACATGAAATCTATGATCCTTGGCCTTACATATACTGGAAACATTCTAAATTGGCCCTTCAGTTCAATTTTGAAGGATATGAATGGGCCAATTCTGAGCTATGGAAGGAGAAAGAATTCAACTTTGAGAGAAAAGTTACTCTGGAGAAATTATTTACTTCATATTGAGTCTACATCCCTTTTTCCTTTAAGTCTGAACACAATGTTCAACCCCCAATCTCTTCCCTTATTGATTGAGAAACTCATTGTTTTTCTCTTATGAGCTTGCCTTTGGTGGAGGATTGAAGTGGTGGAGGCCTAGTTGGAGGGAACTTAGGTTTTCAGTTCTGAACCATGCCGACACAGAAGTCTGTAACATTTTCACTTCTCTCGATCATTTATTAATAGAAATACTCATTTCCCATCCAATTGATATCTTGCAAATATATTGAATTATTATTCCATGGGTGTATTTGTCATGTTTATTAATGGATTATGCTATTTAATGCACTAACATTATATAATATCACCATATGCTTGATTTTCTTGGTTTTTGAGGACTAGTTGTAAGTATATTTCTTTGGGTCGAGTGCTCAACAGTGGAATTCATCGAACGTCTGGACGAGGTAGGCCTTTTATCTTGTCTTGCTAGCATATTTGTTTGTATAGCATACTTGAGAAGAGAGTTTATTTCTGCAGTCATTTCCGTCTATTGTGGTTTACCCTAGCCATAGAGAGTTTTTCCTTGTAACAATAATAGTACTCACATTGGAGAGAAGAAAAGGGTTGATCTTACATCTAATGATCCAATGAAAGTGCATATTTGACATTCAAAGATAAATATAATTTGTTTTCTACACATACTGTTGAGTCCAAAGGCCATGAAGAATTTTTTATTCATGAAGATCCAATTATAGCGTGGATGGAGAATGTTTACCAAAAATAAGAACAACAAAGAACATATAGGAAATGGGTAATTTTTTACCTTCCAAACTCTAATGACATCTAGCATACCATCATCCATCTTCATGCATGGTTCTCATAGCCTTATCAAATTGCATACACGATTCCATTGGAGGTTCCATGTCACCTAGTGGACCCACTTTCCATTTAGGTTAGGTGTGTAGATTGTCCATTTTTCTTAGTCAATTCCCCACATTTTCCTTTCAATATTTCTAGCATTTAGTTTATTTTTAGGATTATTTCCAACAAGATATTATGTTTTCATAAAACATAAAATATAAGAAGAAGAAAAGTTTTGACTTCAAAGTACAATTTTTAAGGCATTGGTTTACTCATCCTAGAGTCTATTTCTTGGAGCCTCACAAGGAAGAGCCATCCCGCAAAAGGAGTTGTTGTTGTTACCTAAAAAGGCTCACTACCCAAAATTGCCCTTTTACCTATGGGGCCCACCTCAGGCCAAATTTTGCAAATCAACTAAATAATATATTTGAATGTAGGAAGTGGATCACACATTTTTATTGGGGTCATTGATCATGTTGGAGATAATAGAACCCAATTCAAAATTGAAAAAGAATGAAAAGTTGTTTTGTCCCATGGTGCCCATCTTAGGTGAAATTGTGTTTTCAAGAAAAATGATTAATTCAAGTGAAAAAGGTGGTTGAGATGGGTTTTTTAAGGTCACTAGTCATATTGGGACTAACATAATATGATTCAGAGTTAAAGAAGTATGAAAGTGAAACATTAAAAAAACTCCCACTAGGATGCCAAGTTTCTCATTCTACTTTATAAAGTACATGAGAAATGCATCAAAAGATATTGTGTAGATTTTATTTGGAAAT
This sequence comes from Picea mariana, assembly GCA_032191745.1. NCBI lineage: Eukaryota > Viridiplantae > Streptophyta > Pinopsida > Pinales > Pinaceae > Picea > Picea mariana. Next base: position 45,548 of record JASDQU010241927.1, read on the forward strand.
CCCTCTATGTCTTTTATATCCATCATTCTATGGAATTAAAATTAGAGGTCTTATTTCAAACATATCCCTAATTTTGTCCAAGGACCCATGGAAAAGGAGTTTGTGGCCGAGTTCAAAAAGGGGTTTTATATGCTTAGAATTTTGGTCACTCTCATCATTTATAACTTATCATTTTTCACATTCTTCCATAATCCTTTATCCACATCCTTATACCTACACATTCCCATTTATTTTCATTTCACCTTCCTCTTTATTCCTCCACATCAAATTTTTCTACATCCACCTTTCTCTTGTTATCCTTCCCTCTACATCCCCTCTTATTTCTACATTCCCCTCTCCAAACCTCCACATCCTTTTCCAAAATGGAAAGTAGAGATGTGAAGCCACCCACCTCTACATTACCCTAATATTCCATCTATGCATCCACTATATATCCTTAGTTTTTCCCCACTTACCTTGCACACTTCCTAATGAAAACTCAACCTATCACAACATGGCACATGGAAAGAAGCACAACATGACACATGG
>JASDQU010241927.1:50296-65081 GCA_032191745.1 Picea mariana
CATCCTCAGCCATAGATCTGGGCGGGTGGACTCTAGCCATCCAGATCTGCTTGCTACTTACCCTAATGCACATTCGTGCTCCAGCGTAAAACTGGCATCTCTTCCTCACATCTGACGGTCGTTACAACCCCTGAGATCTCCTGAAGGAATCTTGTTCGTCCATCGGGACTTAGCCACATGCTATCATCTTGTCATTATGGGTTGGGATTTGTTAAGGCAAAAGCCTGGTTTTTTGTCAACGGAATTCCCGAATCCCCGATCCCCGATTTCACGAAATGGGTAATCTCTCGACACGTCACCTCCTTAAATCGGACGGTCCACAACTGCTCCGGGATTTCCACCAAGGAAAGTCCTGATCCCTTGTCGCCAGGACTCCTGATCTCATGATTCCTGATTTCCTGAAATGGGAGATATCACGACATGTGGCCTCTGTCATTCGGATGGCTCAAATCTATCCTGGGGTTTCCACATTGGAAAATCCTGAACTCTTGTCAACAGGAATCCTGATTCCGTGATTCTCGATTTCCCAAAATGGGAGATCTTGGGACACGTGGCCTCCGTCAATCGGACGGCTCAAATCTATCCCAGGGTTTCCACATTGGAAAATCCCTAACTCTTGTTAATGGGAATCCCGATTCCGCGATTCCTGATTTCCCGAAATGGGAGATCTTGCAACACGTGGCCTCCGTCAATCGGATGGCTCAAATCTATTTCAGGGTTTCCACATTGGAAAGTCTCGATCCACTGGGGTGTTAACCCTCGGGTATCTTCTGACAGATCCAATGGCTGTCGGGTTTTTCAGCCGAAATCTGATGGCTCAGACAAATTCCTAACTTGTGGGCTCTCCCATGACTTCCTAAACATGGAAATATCCACAGCCCAGATACTCTCATTGACTTTGGGGATCCACGGTCCTAAACTCTTCGCTACCCACGAAGATACAGGAAAACAAAGTGGTAAGGAATTTAACGCCCTACTTTCTCCTACTAATCTAACGGTCGTGTGTGACCGTAGATTTCTCGATGGATCCTCGTCTGTCAATTAATACCTATCAGGATTAAGGCACTTAACTTTCCAGCTTCCTCTTACCAAATCTAACGGTCATGAGTGACCACAAATTTCTTGATGAAATCCCGTCCATTGATTCATTAATATCAGGGATTTCTTAGGGCCTTGCGCCCTCATGTCCTCCTTCCAGGTTCTTGATGGGCTTTTCAAGGAGGGTATCTTTATGGGGAGATTCACTCAGGATACTACCTGAGGTAGGTAAGGAGGTTGTCCTCCTGAGAACCAGACGTGAAGTTTGAGTTAGATCAGTACGCATGTAAATAACAATTCATGAGGACATAAGCCATACATAGTCCTTCCATACAAATATACAACTACTAGTACTGATCAAAATACCATACAGACATTCTTATAATGAAATCATTCATAGTTTCACAGCTTATGGGCATAATCATTAGAATGAACATATACATATGTTTCAAGATTCCAAAGGAAAAACACTTATTAGAAATAACACCAGGGGTTATGCAACTACTGAGAGGGGTGCTCGTTTCCACCCAACCGTAGGCTTAGCGAATCCCAGTGGATTTACCACTAGCCACCCCCGAGATGAGACCACGATGCTATGAGACTACATCTCTATCCGCCAGTGACCAGGAGCGAAGGTTACTCTCCTTCCTCTCTGCTATCACTCACTCTGCGTATTTCCAGAGTTCTCCCCTCGCGTCTGCCCCCAATCGCTTCTACCCCATGCCTTATCCTCTTGTGAGGTTGTGTGTGGCGCGATTACCCTCATGCTGATCATGACTAATGGCTCTATGGATGGGAGGTTCACCTCCCATCCCTCATTAAACCATCTACCTACCATCCTGCGAGACATTTAATTCAAGGCCAGTGAGCCTCTTTTGGTTCTCTGGGCCAGTGGAGTCCAAATACGGTATTAATTCTCGGTGGAAGTTAATGCCACCTTTCTAGGTGCCTTCCACCACCATCGTGGTCTCTTTTTCTGCACATCCCCTCTCAGTAGTCCTGCAATATAAATTCATAATGTTATTCACATTTATTGACCTTTTCCATAAGGTCCATTTACATCACATATTCACATTTATGAGTTTGCCACAGTTCTTGGCCAGTCCAATTATCTTTACAAACTAGGGGAAATAGGGTGTTACAGAAGTTCTCTATTGACTACTTCTTTCACTTTGATTTGTTCTGCAAGCAACTATTTTTTTTCTTGTTGAATCTGTGTTTTCTCCTCTTCAAACTTTGTCTGTAGAGCAACCTTCTCATGCTTCGTAACTCGACATTTTTCTACGACTACTTATTGCACTTTCTTCAAGGCCTAGGTGGCTTGTTCTGTTTCTTCCAATGCACGATGAAGGTGAGCTTCAATCGCATCNCACGTATTCACATTTATGATTTTGCCACAGTTCTTGGCCAGTCCAGTTATCTTTACAAAATGGGGGAAACAGGGTGTTACAGAAGTGCTCTGTTGACTACTTCTTTCACTTTGATTTGTTCTGCGAGCAGCTATTTTTTTTCTTGTTGAATCTGTGTTTTCTCCTCTTTAAACTTTGTCTGGAGAGAAACCTTCTCATGCTCTGTAACTCGACGTTTTTCTACGACTACTTATTGCACTTGCTTCAAGGCCTAGGTGGCTTGTTCTGTTTCTTCCAATGCACGATGAAGGTGAGCTTTGGTCACATCAGCTAGTTGATGGAGTTGGGTTGGCTCATCTCCCAACTTTGGTTCTTCCGACAGCAAGGGAACATTGGAAACTGGACGACTGAACTGAAGAGCTTGTTGTAACCCTTGGAGATCAACCTTGATTCTATTGTACATCTCCTCCTGCTTGGCTTCATGTTTTTGCAAGATTTCCTATGAGGCATCATTTAAAACTGCGATGATGAAGTCAAAGTCATCGACAGTGAGCACAGTCTGCATCTTGGTCAAGGTGGCTCTGGATTTCTTTTGGGAAGAGGGTTTCGGGGGAGAAACCTTCCTATTCTTCAAGAGATCAGCCTCATCTCTAGGCGATGTTACTTCACCTTTCTTCTGCTCATCTTCTTTTCCATTTATCTCTTCTACTTCGTCATCACCCCCTCGGCCAGGTGATACTCAAGAAATTTTTTCTTATGCACTGCTTAAGTCTTGGACTTCTGCAGTATTCTTCTTTCTGCTAGTTCCGAGTGTGTCATGTTCTTTGTGAGTGGCCTTCGAGCTGTCAAGTTTAGGGTCAGACATCTCTGCAGGATTAGCAGGGATAAGGAGGTTTGCTGACCAGTCCTAATTTATCTCCTCGAGGTCCTCTTCTATGAGGTTGTAGTATGATTGAATCTCCTCTTTATGCTCATCTACTCACGTAGTGATATAGATGAAGTTTCGATTTGCGCAGAAATTCATGAGGGGCCGAAACCTTTGTAGGGTGTTTGGAGTCATGCGAGTTTCAACCTCGATATCCCTCTTCAGTTGGAGATAATATGTGTGAAAGACTGCGTTCAACTACCACTGTTTAACCGTATCGCTCGAGAACCAGAGCGTGGTGAACTTTGCAACAAGCGGTTCTAACCACTCAATGTCCGGGAAGGCCGCACCTTCTAGCACCTCCAAAGCAATAAATGTGATGAGTATTAGGAGCCAGCTAAAGTGGAACTTGTAGCCTTGATCCTGTGCTTCGCAACAGTCTAATTCCAGTTGATTAACTAGGTACTTCACCTAGTTCATTTGTAGGCCTTCCACGCATTTCCCTGCGAGGTCAACGACAAACCCTGTGACCTGCGTGGGTTTGTTCTTCCTTACTAGATTTCCTGCAATTAATTGGAATGTTAGGTGCATTGTGCCATTCTGGATGGAAGCTACCTTGTAGCCTCATGTCCCCTTCTCAACATTGCCTAGGTATCCTTGATCTTTTGTGCTAATGCATGATCTATGGCTTTCCCTGGATAGAAGTCCTACGGGTCGGGTCCTTGCATACTTAATCTAGTGATCCTATGGATCAACATTGGATCGACTGGGATATGTTGGTCTAGCCATAAGTAGTCACCATGGTAACATGAGAGAAGGAGCTTAACACAGGCATTAACCTCCTGGTGCCTTCCAAAGTGTGGGATCTTCATTAAATTCAACAGGGTGGACTGCGCGAGGCTCATCATCCACGGCTGGGGGATTATTTTTGAATTCTTCCCCTTCATCCTGGTCAAGTATTTATACAGGGTGAGCATACTATGGTTCTTGCGGTCTTCTAGGTTGATTTTGTTGAAATTCTACATTGTGATCTTGTCCTCCTGCGCTCTAACTGCATGTATCCCCTTCGGGAGGTACACAATAATCATGGTGTAATCAAAATATCTTAGCACACTATCATGACTCACCACACCGGCCAGAGGCGGGATGTATTTGGGTAAGATGGTCGGGATTAGATTCACATTTGCTAGGTCATCTCTTTGCTTGGTTCTCTTTTCTGTGACGACTTGGGATGGTCCGGATCCACGAGCGGTCGATGGAGTGGTTTGCACTTCTCTCGTCGATGACGCTTGTACACCCACAGAAATTACCCTTTTAGACATTACTCTTTCAATCATGAGTTTGATGAGAACCTCCTTCACAGACTCTTCGACTGTGCTAAGTTCTTCGGACATAAATGATCGTGGTTGAATATCTTGGGTTTGAAGAGTAACTACTCAATGCAACATGATGGATGGTGATAGATCGATGATCACTATGAGAAATCAACTGATCTATGGGCTCAGATAATCATGGTTGGAAAAAGTGTTCTTGGTGCAAGGCTCAGCGTAATAACTAGATAACTAGCCAATGGATCTCTCCAATGGGAAAGAATCCTTCATTAATTCAGTTATGTCCATTACGGTGTTGTCCCAACTGTCTGATGGCAATATTTCTGACCATAAATGTCGTTCTACCCATTTGGGGCATCAGTCTAATAGTTATATTGTTTCCAACAGTTATATTGCTTCACCATGGTGAAGTGCCATGTGGCGTTGTTCTTCTATCCCGACGAAGTTCCATTTTTGCAAATTTTCCTTTTGCGAAGTTCCCTCTAGAACCTTCTGTAACTTTTCAATCTTTGATCTCTTCTGACTTAGTTTTCTAGCGTTATTTCCAGTGAGATTCACCTCGGTATTCCTCTTTCTGTTTTGATTCTTATCTCCTCTTGGCATAGTAACTTCGCACTGTTGAGATTATTTCCTAGGATTCAAGTGCAATACTTCTTCTCTATCTGGGGTAGGTGCTTCAGTATTCCGTGAGTTTTCTTGTGTTCTTTCAACTTTGACATCCAGGTTTCTGGCTCTAAATAGCTTTGATCTGTTCTCCTTTTCTTCAATCAAGTGTGTGATCCTCCTAGTCATGAAATATTTCAACTCTTACTTCTTCTGCTCTAAGACTTCTTCTTATTACTTTCTGGCCTAATCCCTTTCAATCCAAGGTTTTCCTAGTAATATAGCAAATGGGGCGATGTTCTCAATAAATTTAACAACCTCAAACTTTTCCTCTATCGAATTTCCATGAGCACTCATAGATATCTAGGTGATATTTCCATGTAGGTTTATCATCTTTCCTCTAAATAATCCTATTCCTCACAATGAAGGAATCATAGTAGGATTTCCTAAAATTTCCCAAGTTCTTTCTGTCATAATATTCACCTGTGTTTCCTCATCTAGAACACAGTCAATGTCGAAGTCTTCTATTCTTGTTTCTATGCACTCTTTTTCTTTGAAGATCTCTGATAAGTTGATATCTTTGTGATCATTCAGGGTTTCTTTCATTTGAAATAGTACAGTCTCTAATTCTTTCTAGGGTTCTACCATGGTCTCGGTTTCTTGACCTTCCTCAGGGTTTTCTTGTCTCATATTCATTCTTTCAACCTTAGCAATCATTCTAGGGAAATCCAAAACTTCATGATCCATAGATTTACAACAAACACAACTGGTTCTTCTACCAGGGCATTCCTTAGCAAGATCTCCCAGTCTTATGCAACTATAAAAAAGAGTTAATCCTATCTTTCTCTTAAATGATCCCCATCCTTTCCTGTACTGCGCACTAGGATCATGGTAGCTAACTTGCAAAAATTTATTTCTAGGGTCCTGCATCAATTTGTTAGTCCAAACATTATTTTTATGCATAGGAATAACATATCTTTCACTATTCTTATCAGATCTACTTGTATCAAATATTCTTTCTTCTAGTTGTGCCCTAGTTTTTAAGCTAGGAAATTTTTTATCAAACATACCTAGATCCATATTTTTGAAACAAAAATTTCTACTTATCTTACTTTTCTTAGAGCACAAAGCTTCCAAATATAAAATGTTTTCCTATTCTTACCTTTCTCAGAGCGCAATTCTTTAAGATCTTACCTCTTTTCTTCAGATCGGACTTCTCTTCTTAGTGCATAGTTTCACAATCCAAGTAGAGTACTGCGCACCAGGGCAACAGATCTACGCACAGAGCTTTCACATTTTCTGGTCAGATCTTCGCACAAAGCTTCTTCTTCCTCAGTTCCCAGCAATCACAGTTTCAGGTCAGATCTTTGCACAGAGCTTCTTCTTCCTCAGTTCCTAGCAATCACAGTTTCAGGTCAGATCTTCGCACAAAGCTTCTTCTTCCTCAGTTCCCAGCAATCACAGTTTCAGGTCTCGACAACGGAACCATTTGTTGGCACATGGGTAGACCTAGGTTTCAACGCTACAACAATGCACCAACAAAACCCTAACTACCGACCCTTTTGGAAACACCTGCGAAGTAGATGAAGTCTCATCTGAGGTAGAGGTAGGGGTGGTTATAGGACTCAGATGTTTGCAACCTTAGTTGGGACACAGATTTGTGATTGTAACACCTTAACAAAGAACTTAGTTATTACAGTTCGTTAATATTCAGCCTTAGTTCACAGCGCAGCTAAACCCTAACAACAGATCAGCACAACATTCACACAGATCCAATAGATTCAAGCACTAATCATACCAATATAGATCAGATCTAGCATTCATTCACATTATTCAACACTAAGTTATCATATCAGATTCATCTATCAGCTAACATCGCACTAAGCATTGAATCACATAAACAAAAGAACATAAAAAAAAGCACAAAGCATTCACAACATAGGATATATGTGGTTCACTCCCACCTTAGGGCTATGCCCACCAAATCTTCGTCCTCTTTATTATCTTCAATCAAGCTTCTTACATGCACAAACCCTCAAGATCAAATCCGTAGAGGATATGAGATCGGTGCACCTTGCTAGATCCTCCTTCCTTGAGTTATAGCACAAAGCCTTCCACAATCTCTGATAATCACTTGCACTTAGCTCTGTAAGCCTCACAGAGTATGCATAAATAAATTACCACTTAGCACTTAGCACACTTGCAAATGACTAGTCACCATTCACTACCTCTTACATCACCTAGACTTCTATTTATACATTACAAAATATGCCTAAGCATGGGTAAACCCATTGGCTGACATCCCCATACCCATTACATAAGCCCAAAACCCAAAAAGTCCCTAAAAAGGGGCCGAGATCATGTGATCTCCACTTTGTCTTGCGCTCCGCCTTCGACAGCCTGTCGAAGTCCCAAAAATAGGTCAAACATGACCAAGGATCCTCAAAAATTGGTCAAGGTCCAAAAGAGATGATGGTATATTGTGGTATAATGACATATTTTACATGCCTAATTCGACATATTTTAGGTGTCTAGTTATGGATGAGTTCCATAGAAGACCATATGTAGGTAACCCTGGTTACCAGAAAATGGTGACAATAGTAAGGCATCTGTATTATTGGGATGGAATGAAGTAGGATGTTTCCAAGTATATTGCTAAATGTATGGAGTGTTAGTAGATAAAATTCAAGTACATACATATTGCAGGTCTATTGCAACCTCTGCCTATTCTTGAATGGAAATGGGAAACTATTTCCATGGATTTCATTATTGGTTTTCCAAGAAAAAGTAAACAACATGATGTGGTTGTAGTGGATAATATAAGCAAGGAAGATAATTTTATTCCTATTAATTCTACCTTCAAATCCATGGATGTTGCTAACATTTTTATACAATAAATTTTTAGACTGCATGGCTTGCCCAAGACCATAATTTTTTATATAGATGCCAAGTTCACTTCAAGTTTTTGGAAAATATTGTTTGCAGGATTGGGAACAAAATTGACATTTAGTACGGTCTACCATTCTCAAACATATGGTTAGACTGAGAGGGTGAATAGAGTGTCAGATAACATGTTGAGGATGCATGCTATGCATCAACCCAAGAAGTGGGAAGAGTATCTACCCTTGGTATAGGTTTCCTACAAAAATGGTTATCATGAATCATTGAAGATGAGTCCATTTAACATTTTGTATGCTAGAAAGTGTATATTTCCAATCAGTTTGGGAGGAAAGGCATCCTCTCTCAGTCAATTTCCCTTGATCAGATAAGTGTATAAATTTATTTTTCAATTGTGTTTAAATGTTATAAACAAATATTTTTTTATTTCAATGGGAGATGTAATTGCTCATAATAATTGAATTAAATTTTGAGAGATTGAAATATGTTTTTTATGGTTTTAGTTGGTTTGATAAGTCATGAAAAGGAACAAGTATAATTTGTGTTCTCTAGGACCTTGATCCTTAGAGGAAATTTTGCAGGACATGGAAAAAAAAATCATTCATTAGTGATGCAAGCTTTTTGATGGCCGAAGATATTTCTGTGAAAAATGAAAGGCCTTAAATCCTGAGGTAGTTGTGGTCCTTACGTAGAAATATTGCAAGATATGAAATAAATTTATATCTAATGAAGTTCAAAGGCCTTTGATGGTCTCGGGATAGTTTTTCAACTACTAAAGACCCGATGAAACCGTTGCAGAACCATGAAATTTGACTAAGTCCCAAATCAGTTCTTTAGCCAATGGAGAAATCCAGTGCTGATTCGGTAGGGTGAGTTAATCTCAGCCCTTCATCGGGAAGGAATTATCATCATGAAAAAATGAGTGTCAGGACTTGTATAAATCTCGACGATGACAATGAAATCCTGCAAAACGGGGCTAGAGCCATCGATCTTTCGGGAGGGTTCTCAACAAGATATGGTCCATTGATGCGATATGCATCGTCGTCAGGGATATAGAATCAATGGAGTGAGAGTCAATCTAGAAACGTTTCGATGAATATGAAGGATTGAATATTGATGTGAGTCATAGATCTCTGTGTAGACGAGAGTTACTTCTCACCATAGATTGTTATACATCCTTGTTAAGAGATAAAGGGAAATGATGAGGTTGTGATGACAGGACATTCCAACTCGGTATCCAACATGTTCTTAGTGTTGACGTGTGTCACTAGGGGAGTGGTCGATATATTTGAGTGGTCTCGGGCAGAGTCAAACACCTAAATTTCTACGACCATGATTTAGATCGTCAAATCTAGATGTTGTCGAATCCCCACTATTCATCGGTAGATGATAGGATTGGATCCATAGGTGTGGATGGGATTGAGTTCCAATGAGAATGAGTTAATAAGGTTGAATGAAAACCATCGATCGATAGGCAGGTGAGATGAAGCATCAACCATGGATCCTTGTGGGTTCCATCCATTCACTGTGAGGGAGAATGAATACTTGGAGGATATTTGGTGTGCAAGTTGGGAATGTTGACAACATTAGAGTCGTAAGAGGTTAAACTTGAGAGCCTTTATATCTAGGAATGTTTCGATGAGTGGGTCATCATCATAACATTCAATGCTGAATATTTATCGCTCCACAAGAGCGAAGTCCTGACAATGACGAAAGGTTTTATGAAGTTGAAACTTCGAGATGGTGTAATAGGCATGTGCTACATCGATGCCATTTTGGATAGAATGAATACATGTGGATTCCATGAGGCATGAGAGTGGATTTTTACCATGATGACCTTAAAGCTTCAAGGGGTTGTAAATTTAGAGTCCAAAATTGAAATTGGTCAAAATCATAGTCGTTGGAAAGATCTCGGTGGGTGGAATCCATCTCGTTTCCTTAAAAGTATGTAAATCCTATCATATATAAAATGGTGATAAGATAATTTCTCACTTCAATGACTATGAATCCACTAGCTAGTCATGAAAAAGAAGAGGCAATTCGAAACCCCACCAGCCTAAGTAAGGTTAGGGTCTACCTTGTACAAAATGGGCTCGCAAGCCTATATAAATACAAAAAAATGCCTCAGCATTCATGGTGCCTCTAGATATTCCCCACCAGATCCTCTATCAGCAAGAGGTGCCCCAATAGCTGGGGGTACTCTAGGTCAAGGGGGAAGTCGACCAGTCATCGATGTCCCCACTACAACTGCTTGATAGATCAAGGTCTGCCACTCTGCCAGAACACCCACACACTTCTCCAGGACTCTCTTGTCTTGAATGTGGGACCACATTCCCTCTAACACACCCTACAACACCTCCTCAAAACAAGGACAAAGATCCTCCATCGCCCTGTCGGTCTCTACCCTCAGTGCATGCGATGGCCCCGCACCTGGATCATCGAACATGCATCTATGGTTGTCCCTCAGCTCATATTCTAGCCTTTCACCAAAATCATCCCTCTGGCATCGCTCTCCTACTCACGACTCTGCCCGCGACAATCTCACTAACCATTGGTGAGCCAACTCTCCCACCATGTCCACCTCGAGGCCTTGAGGCCCCACATCTGCAAAAACACAAACAAAGATAGAGTCGGCATCCATATATATATAAAAATATGCTACATTATCAAAATCACAAAACATAAATACACCCACATACCTCTTTGGTCCTAGACCTCTCTAGGAGGCAGCTCCATGTCCAGGTTGTGACGGAAGTCCATCCCACCATATGGGAATCTGAGTATGATCTGTGTCATGTTGTGTCACACATGTGCCAACGAGGTCGTAAAGTAGTGGCCACCCTCTCCCCCTTCGTGTCAGGCCAAAATATGATCCCATCGCATCATTTGTGGCTCCTGTGGCCCTGCATATGGCAACAAAACCCTTGGGTGCAACATAGGTACCCTCTCCAGAAACCATGCCACCAGGATAGATCCAAATGAAAAATCACCGGATTCGGTGGTCTGACACCAGTGAATCTTCCCCATCATCTTGGAATGCAGCATCAAACCCCATGAAAAAATGTCCCCATCTAGGACCCTCTCTATAATCCTCATCTAACCACCTGTGATCCGTTGAGTAGCTAAGGATCCATAGATACTCACGATCATGGCCACAATGCACTAATTAAAGATCGCGTCCATCACCTCAATGTGGACAAATGAACCTAACATCGGGTTCAGCCCCGTATAGTAACTTTGTGCCACATCTATCAACCACACATCCCCCAACAACTAGGGGTCAGCAGGTAGGGCCATTCCCCGAAAGGGGAGCCCCGTCAAAAAATACACATACTCAACAACTGAGAATTTTAGTTGTTGCTCCCGCACATTGAAGCACTACACATCAACACTCCACATCAATATCATATGTTGAAGTAGGTACTCCTGTGACCATATCAGTGGGAAGTTGAAGAACTTGAACAACCCACAGGCTAACAAGTATCTCTGAACACCAGGCTCCTCTCTCACCACCTCTTGGAGGTGCTCCCAGTCTCTCTCCCTCCAGTGGACTGGCATGATAGCTCTCATATTTCATGTTCATCACTTGTATCCAAATAGAAACACTTGGTAAACACTCATCATTCATCAAAAATATCAGAAAATTCAAACTTTCAAAAACCCTTAGCTTCGCCTCCAATGCACGGATTTTACCCCCAACGACACGCACATATGTCCGCTTGTTCTGCGCACAGTTGCTCATCAATGCGCAACTATCACACCATAGGTGTGCACCCATGTGGACCTAGTATATACATAGCTATGCACTGATGCACAACTATCTGAGCAACAACTGTGTACCGTGCGAAGTTGTAATTCCAATAGGCATGCATCCCATGCGTGCCTGTTTTTCCCACCTATGCAACCCTATGCGCGGATGTGTCCAGCACAATTTCACATCATGCATGGGAAATGGAATTATACCCATGCATATCAGCATGTATATCATTCCTTCTTCTGTGCATTAGTGGGCCCACCCCTAAAAAATACCCTAGTACGACCATATGTATGACCCCTACCCAAAAAATAGAAACTATCTACTATGCAAGAGGATGGGACCACTAACCTAACTCTCACAAATCCTAGATCGGTTGGCTTGAACTCCCATAATCTTCAAAACTCCTCTAAATTCTCTTGTCAATTCACTATAGCAGTGGGTACAAATGAGGTGGCATTATTGGCCCCACAGGTCCTGTTTTCCAAACTTCGACACTCAGTTACAGGAGCTCTGAGTCTTTATTTCCCAATCCATCTTCAGCCACCTGATAAGGGTTCCGTCCTATACACAGTCACATTCCCCAGGTCACCATCCATACTTGGCCCCTGGGAATCATTTTTCTCACATCATGTCCAGGTATGCCTGCTCATGTTCAAAATTATCAAATAACTGTTATACGTTCTTTATTTTAAGATATTGTTCACTTCAGGTATTTAATTTTCATGTGTGCAGGTACCTTTTCATCACAAACACTGCAACCCCTTCAGGTATATGTTTGACACTAGCATGTAATCATTCCCTATGAATATCAATTGCATCCCCCAATCATACCCTCTGACATTTACCTTTAGGGTCCTTACATCTGGCTCTTTAGTACTGTCACCTCTATTGCATTTTGGTATTGTCACCTGGTAGCACTCTCCCACACATGAGTTGTCCCATTCATAGTTCTCCTCGATACTTTGACACTCACGTTGCTTTCACCCACTAGGGATGGGATTCTTGATAGTCTTACATATTTTCGAGAATAAGCCCCATACTTCTTCTCATCATTTTGATAGCTTTCCAAATGGACTCCTAGGTTATCTCATCTTGATTCTATTTTGACTACACCTTCGTAGTATCATTAACCCTCCATTTCCTCCACACTTAGTTTTCCCATTTGCAGATTACCCTCCATTCATTTACCTCATACAGAAACCCACCCATGGGCCCCCCACCCTCCACCAGTTCTCCACACAACTTGCGCCCTCATAGGCCAAGCCATCTTGCACTGGGGCACCCATTTTTGTATATGTACAATCATCCCAAATTATTCTTTATCTATTTGGTAATTGTAAAAAGCCTTTGTTTCCAGCATTTACTTCATTTTTTTTTGTCACCCTTGATGAACTTCTTTTTCTAGAAACACAACCCATGTCACCCTTGGTTTGGGAATCCACCCTCCTTTACTCATTCTGACATCATTCATAAACCCTGAGTATCCCACAGTCCATGTGCCCCTGATCTCTAAGTTTTCCCACTTTCTCATGCCTATGGCACAATTTAACCCCATGTCTAGTTGTCCTCCTAATGCTAGATACATTTTCACGGTTGTTGTCAATCATCCTTCAAACATACCCCCAAATAAGGGCAGTCTTGAGTCTCACCACATCTTGACTTCGTTCATGTTCCCTATTAGTTCCTGATCTTATCTCATGGATTTCATGAAGCCCTTTGCTTCTTGGAGTCGTGTCTCCCTTTTAGTCGACATCAACACAGTTTCTAGAAGGGTGATAGTATTTTGATTCTCACTACCTTTACAATGAGGAGTCTCAGATGACACAGAGAGAACCATCATTACTCTCTGATTCTGTTGACCCCCATAACATTCGAATTCATCAAAATATCATGTTACGGTGGGTCTTACTATGTGACTATTGCAGTTGTTTTATATACCAGCCAAATACCTATGAATTTGTTAGTCCATCAACGCCTATGAGTCATTGACACTTCTTATAGGTGTCCTTGCCTTTTTTTTAGAGTATGTTCACCATCAGAATTGTCATATGTCATTATCAAACCATCCTGGAGGGAGCTGCAGTTATCTACATCAGCATACAACCTCAGTTACTGCCTTTCATTTTAAGTTACATGATATGATCATGGGGCATGCCCACCTCATTTGTATATAGATTTTATTTTCTCTCCCTACAGAAAGATTTGGGTTCCACAGTTTTCCCTCTCCCTCTGATGGATCGCTCTTGCAGTTCCTATCACCTCTCTTCCTTACAATGGTACTCTCAGTAGAATAAACATTGATGTATTTCGGCTATACGTATGCTCCTAACCTCACACATCAGGGGGCATCTATTATCACTGAAATTTCATCCACAACATTGAACTCATATGGTTACATAAATATAATAGTGCCAAACAACCATTAGTTCACCTGCATCACCAAAAATGCATTTCCAAGAGGCAAAAACTATACAATTGGGAAAAAATTGACATGTACCAACTCACTAAAGGAAGTGCGCACACAATGTGTGGGCCAAATAATCTCGTAGAGCGCACAATGTGCCATATGCATGACTATGTACGAGAAAATCTGTGTACTCCTATGAACGATGCATTTATGGTTCTTGTCGGCCCCTCAACCACTTATGGACCAACTCCCAACTTGATTTGACCCTCATATCTGAGCTAAATCTGAATGGGGGGCTAGTCAAGGACCAAAGGGTGCCCTAAAGGGCCCCTTGTTCACATTAAGAACTAGTTGAATATTTTCTTGAAGACATGCTATAAATGGAGGCCATGGGTGCACTAATAATTTAAGAATTTCATAGTATTGTTATGCTGCCTCAATCCTCCCTTGAGAATCCTCTTTTCTTCTTGGAGCATTCTAGAAAAATTCAAATAGTCCATTCCACTCACCTCTTGATGGAATAAGCATTGATTTATT
>JASDQU010241927.1:80724-95693 GCA_032191745.1 Picea mariana
CCCTACCCCATTGGATGGCTCCGCCAAGGAAGCAATCTTTGCATCAGCCAATAGTGTTGATTGTCATACGACATCAATCCCTTCAAAGATGAGGTATTGTGTGATGTTGCTCCTCTCAAAGTTTTTGATGTTCTTTTGGGCCAACCTTATTTATGGAAACGTCATGTTGTGTATGAGTCTAGGCCTTATAGTATTATTATTACTTTGAATAGGAAATTGTACAAGATACCCGAGGCAGTCCCACCTAGTGCTATTTCCTTGATCTTTGTTAAGCAATGCAGGAAGGTCATATCTCAGATGGGGAAGTTTGTCTTCTTCATGATTCGATCTCAGAATAAGTGAAAGATCACAGCCACATCCAGGTTCTTTGTGGACGACCTCTCCACATAGTAGAAGAAAGTAGATAAGGTCATGGAAGAATACTCGGATATCTTCTCCTCACCTACCAGGGTACCTCTACACTACCAGTTCAAGCACCACATCGATCTGAACCCCAGCGTACCACTGCCCAATGGGCTAGTCTATCGCCACTCTTTGTTAGAGAATGAGGAGATCAAGTGATAGATCCAAGAAATGTTCCACAAGAGTCACATTCATCCCATCTCATCACCTTGCAGGAGCCCAATCATGTTGGTACAAAAGAAAGATGGAACCTGGCGAATCTACATTGATTGCCGAGCTCTGAATAAAATCACAGTCAGAAACCAGTACCCGATTCCCTGAATCAATGACCTCCTTGATCAACTTATGGGGGACAAATACTTCAGTGAGATTGATCTGAAGTTTGGCTACCACCAGGTCTCGATAGAATAGACAGATGTATGGAAGACTGCCTTCAAGTCAAAGGAAGGCCTTTTTGAATGGTTGGTCATGCCCTTTGGTTTGAAAAATGCTCCAACCACTTTCATGAGGATGATGAACGATATCCTATGACCATTCACTAATACTTTTGTAGTGGTGTATCTGGATGACATTCTCATTTACAGCAAGACTTGGGTCGAACACTTGCAGCATATTCAACAGGTTTTGCACACCCTGCGACAGCACAAGCTATACACCAACTTGGAAAAATGCTCCTTCGGCATGGACATGGTCCATTACCTAGGCTACATCATTGATTAGCATGGCGTACATGTGGATCCAGCAAATATCCAAGTCATCTGTGACTAGCTAGTCCCAACCACACTCACTGAGATTTGAAGCTTCTTGGGCCTTGCCAATTTCTACCGTAGGTTTGTGTTGGGATTCTCCCATATTACATGGGTCCTCATCCAAATAACCAGGGGTGGTGGTAAGGATAAATTTGCGTGGGGCCTATCCCAACAACAAGAGTTCAATGATTTGAAGCAGGGCTTGTGCTCAGCCCCAGTACTTTCACTACTAGACCTGTAGCAAGCCTTTGAGATCGAGACAGATGCTTAACACTATGTTGTGGGTGTCATTCTCACTCATCACGGCCACCCCATGTCCTATCATAGTGAGACACTATCATATGTTGTCCGTAAGTACCCTACTTATGACAAATAAATGTAATCCATTGTGCAAGCCTGCCGCTAGTGGAGACAATACAATCTTGGGAATGAGACAATCATCCACACTGATCATAAGCCACTGCAGTTCATGCAGACATAAGGAAAATTGCAGAATGACCACCATCAAAAGTGATCTACATACTTGTAGCAATTCCACCTCAACATCAAGTATAAAACATGAAGCACCAATCACATCATTGATTGCCTCAACAGACCTCCGGTCGCAACACTCACCACGGTGCTATAATATTGTGGCCATGAGACCTCTGGATGGCCCCAACTCTATGAGATAGACCTGGACTTCACCACCACCTACCAAATGTTGGGTGCAAACACAATTGTCGATAATTTCCATCTTCAGGATGGGTTGTTGTGTTGTCTGGGCCATATCTGTGTTCCATCAAGTGAGCGAGCGAAGCTGATCTAGGAATCCCACTACAGTCGGGTGGCAGGACACTTTAGCGTTGAAAATACAGTGGAAATTCTACATAAACATTTCTACTGGCCAAAACTTCAATAGGAGGTCAGCAAGTATATCAGGTCCTACACTACCTGTGCTATTGCCAAATCAACCACTAAGAAATGGGGCATGTACACCCCTCTTCATACTCCTGATAGTCCATGGGAATCCATCTAAATGGACTACATGTCGGGCCTCCCATCCACCAAGTAGCGAAATTACTGTGTTTTTATGGTTGTTGATCTCTTTTCTAAGATGTGATTTTGGTTGCCTGCAAGAACATCACAACAGAGGCCACTGCCAAGCTCTTCTTTGCACAAGTCTAGATACATTTTGGAATCCCAAAAAACATTGTCTCATATCGATACAATCGATTTCTCAACACATTTTGGTCAAGCCTCTGGTCACTGCTGGACACCAAGATCACCAAATCCATGACCTTCCACCCCCATACAGATGGCCAAACCGAGGTTGTAAATTGAATGATTGCGCATATCCTTCACATGTATAATTCAAAGCACCCTCGCACATGGGATTAGAGCATTCCCTATGTCTAGCATAGCTACCATTGATCCCTTCATAGCTCAACTGACCACAACCCCTTTCAGGTGGGGTTGGGATTCCAACCATTGGGTCCCATAGATGTTGCACTTCCCCTTGTGGTCACCTTGACCGACTCATCTCATGCTCCAACTAAAGCTGAAAAAGCCACCTGGTTCATTGAGTGGATCCATCACATCCACCAATAGGTTTAGGATATCCTACAGAAGTCCAATGACAAGTACAAGCAGTGCCATGATCAACATCGAGTGCCACATAAGTTTCAGGTGGGTGACAAAGTTTGGCTGCACTTGCAGAAAGAACGCCTTACAGGACCCCATCAGAAGCTTCTCCCACTCCATTATGGGTCATACACCATCACCAAGGCCATGGGGGATAATGATTTTTATCTCAACATTCCTCGTTTCCTTGGCCTGCACCCAGTGTTTAACGTGGATCTCCTTCGTCCTTATTTCCCACCATTATTGGACACCTCAGAAGTAGAAGAACAGATGACACCGATAGAGCTCAACCCTAACTGCATACAACAAGCATCCAGTGATCAGATTTTGGACACACAGATCAAGGGCACTCGATAGAAAAGGATTCATCTTTATCGAGTCGTCAAAGCAGGGAAGCTCCTGCACCAAGGCAAGTGGCTCACCTGGAGCCAAATTCAGCAGAAATTTCCTCATCTAATGGGGGAAATCAACGCAATGGAAACCATTGCTTCCTAAGGAGGGAGTATTTATCCATATGGATATCGGTGGCCACCCAACTTTTCCAACTAGCTCAAAACAGTTTTCTGGCAATTTTGGTAATTTACTAGTTTTAGTAGTTTTTCACTTCCGAAGCCGTTTTGAGGTCCTAAACGATGTTTTTTGGGAAAATGGAGAGAAATATGGAACTTCCTTCATTATTTCCCCCAAAATGAATATCCTCGATGATAACTTTCCAACAGGCTATCATACGCCTAAAACGGAGATCGTATGCAAAAGTTACAACCCTGAGAAGTTGATGTACTAACTTACCTAAATAGGGCCCACATGACTTTTATCACTTCATCTCCTAGGGTTAGATTTTTGGATGTCTAGGGTTTTTGGCATTCCTTTTTTTTGTAAAAGGGCCTTCAAAGCCTCATTGTAATCATCTTCTTGTGAATGAGCACAACCGTCACATCTCTTCTCAGAGATAAGATACCACCATTCCAACAAACTTGTTTATGTTGCATTTTACAGTTTCATCTTATTTCCTTATTGAATAGAAAACCAATTTTATTGTATCTCTGTTATTTTGTGTTAAGAACCTGTCAATAATCTGTAGTCATTTCATTCTTCTCATAAAATCCATATCATGGACACAACACCCCAATTAAGCGGTAATATACCAAAATTAAGGAGTAATATACCCTAATTAAGGGATCAGTGGAACTTACCAGTGGCTGACAAGAAAGGAAAAAAGAGTAAGGAAAAAGTAGGAATTGGACAATCAAGTAGTCCAGTAGAAAATACAAGGAAAACATTAGAGTGCACTCATACAACATAAAGTAGGGTGACAATAAAGAAGTAGAGGAACAAGGAAATAATACCTAGGGCCTGAATACTAGAAAATGAGCACATAGAAGGAACAAAAGGGGGAAGTGGAGACCTACTAGAGGCAAATAACCTAGCACAGAAAAAGACAACACCAAAGAGAAGATCAATAACGAGGATAGGAAGACAACCCAGAGGATTAGGGCATACAAGGATACCCCTCAGCTTATAATAACTAGGGATGATTTGTGAATTGGTGTAAGACAAAGTGCAGGATCGAGGAGAAAAATCATTATACATCATGGAGTCACAAAAAGAAATATTAATGAAAAATTTGATGGAGGTTAAATAATTTTTGGAAATCCTATAGATCAACGTAGCACAAAAAAAAGGCACAACGCAACAGGAGAAAACCCATGCAGAAAAGGAGATAATACAGACAAAAATAATGGGAAGTGAGACTTTCCAAATTAACCAAGGTATATTACAAATAGATAAGGAAACAATACATAAACCCTTAAAGGATATAGAGCAGTTGGACTTGGTGTTGTCCAAGATTCCAATCAAGGCATTATACAAGATACAAATTAGTGTCGTACATGAAGTTCAATCAAGGGCCAGGATAGATGCGAAAAACTTAGAGAGAGCCAAGGACATAAAGGAGATACTGGAGATATCCATCAACCAAGTGCAGCTTGAGAAGGAAAAAAAATAGTGCACGGAGAAAATAGAACAAAGGCTTGAGGAATTATTTAAGACTATCCCAGATAGTGCATAAGAAGAGGAGTTAAGCATAGAAGAGAAGATCCAAAAGATAACATAGGATATGGAAAGTTATAGACAGGAAATTACAGACCTGGTAGAGAAGGTGATTTCTAACACTCCACCAGAGATCAAAGAACAAAGGGAACAATAGGTTGTAGAATACACATAAAACATTGAATAGGAAATTAACAGAATGGAAGAACTGTACAAAAATACATCACATATGTGGACAGAATTGAAGGAAGATGGAAATATTCAAGAATTAGACAAAAAGGAGGGAAATATAAACATTGCAATCTAGGACTCGAAGAACATGCATAAAAATATGGCTATATTAGATAGGATGAAGAATGCATAGGAGATGAAGAACCTGCAAGCAGAGTTGAAGTCAATCTAGATGTAAAATAAGTTAAGGAAGAATCAGTTGGAGCCATTGTAGGAAGGGGTAGAAACAATGATTACATAGTTGAATAAAGAGTTGGAAGCAGCAAAGGGCAGGATAGAGCAACTACATGTGGAGGGTGTAGAAGTGTTGAAGGATCACATTACAACACAATTGGTAGAAAATATTGTAGAAAGGAGTGCATAGGAAAAAGAACAATTACAATGTTTGACATGTAGATTTTAGGCACTGAAGAAGTCAGTATGGGAAGAAAACACTACCTAAGTGGCTTGGGACAAGCCATAGGTAAGTGTTGGGGGCCTGTTGGAGTAGGATGTTTTGGGGAAATGTGTAGTATATTTGGAAGTGGGACCAGAATAAGAGTGTGTGCCATAAGATAAGGAAAAGAAGCACCCCATAAGGAAGGAAAAGCAGTGTGCCAGACAATAAGGGAAAGTAGCACAAGGAAGAGAAAAGTCAAAGGTAGAAAGAAGGATAACACAATGAGGAAAAGGTTGGATCATGGACCAGCTATGCACAGGAGGTTGTAATGTGGATAAGCCTAATCGACTTAGGGTTAGGGTTTTGGTCATGATGTAAAGGGTTTTCACCCATTTTGTACTATAAATATGTATTGTATGGGGAAGATAGGAGAGATCCATATTTAGTATGTTATGTCTTTGTTGAGTTTTTAGTTGCAGATACTAGTTTTGGGAGATTTGGAGTTATTATTGAGTCATTTTTTGAGATGATTCTGTTTTTAATTGTAATTGAGGGTCAGGTCACAAGATGTGGAGCTTGGAGTGACATTGGTCAGCCTAACCAAACTTATTATGTAATGCGGTCAGCATAAGAAATTTGGTGAAGATGAATAAAGAAGTGGATATTGCCAGGTCTTTGTGGACGTAGCCGAGGGGGGGTGAAACACAGTAAAACATTGTGTCATTATGTGTAAATTTTCTTTTATCTAATTTATGATGAATAAATGGATGGATGAACGAATCTGTTAAGGTTAGAATGCAGTGCACACTAGATCAATTATGTTATTTTACTGCAGTATGAAAGTTAATGAATGAATATGATTAGAGAATGGTAGATATGAAGAATATTGAAGTATAAGTATAAAACTATATGACTAACATACCCATTAGCATCATCCCTTCCACGATTGTAGACATTTGCATCATGCAATCACCCATAAGCCATCTCAAGTGAGACTACGTTGTGCACTTTGTGCACAGTGTTGCCTTCTGGTATCCATAAGGGCCGATAGTTTTTAGGGTTTTGTTGGAGAACTAAGGTAGAACTCGGGTAATCCCATACATCCAACACATTTTTTTCTTAGCCTTATGGTAATATCAAAAAGCTATCAAAACAGATCTTGTTTCATGCCCTTCCACTTATTCCATGGAATCGAGTCTGTGCTCCCCATTGAGTTTAAAATACCAATGTTGCGCACTACGATCAAGCTCCTGACCAACACTCCATCGATGGAACAAATTTTGATCACCCTCAAATATCTCAATGAATATCGGTGGGCCTTAGTCCAAATCCACCTTTTACATACAAGTCAACCTTCGATAGTTTACCGAAGGCGATCTTGTGTTGGCCTATGATATCGCCTATGATACTCTTGGCCACAAAAAATTTGAGTCCCTTTGGCGGGGACCCTATTTCTTCCGTCATTGTCTTACCAAGGGAGCCTTCATCCTAGCTCACCCTGAAGGGTCTACCCTCAAGGACCCGATCAACAGGTTATACTTGAAGAAATTTTACCCCTGGGTGTAACATTTTTACCTTAGGTTTTATTTCTTTCCTAGTTTTTTTTAGCCTTTTTTTATGGATTTATCTCTCTCACTATACGAGACTAATCTGATGTCCTTGTTTTCAATAGATGAATCCTTTGTTCACTTATCACATCGGTTATGTGAATGGAGATAGTCGTTGGACACAAAATATCCCTTCTCCATCCTGGGCCATTTACACCCCAGACCATGTGTTTCTCCATACCAGTGGCCTATGCCTTGGTCTTGCCACCAATAACCAAGAAGAATATGATGTCGTCACTAATCTCCTCTTTGAGGCTAGTCACCTTCATATTTTTCACCTTAGAATTCTCTTATATTATCAGCTCATCATCCATTAGCTCAACAATGTGTATCATTTCCTTGATCCATGTCTTTATTGCAAGTAACTACAAGTCAAAATTTGGTTACGAAATTTCGATTCCATCACATTTACTCATATTTCTAGAAACCTCAATAAAATAGCAGATCACATGGAAAATCAAGTACTAGATTGAAATTTATCACATTAGACATACATATCACATTCATCCATCATCCAATAAAAACAAGTACACCAACCATATCATAAAAACATCAAATGCAAAAACATAGCCAAACGATCTACTCATATATAGATCATAAAATGTCAAATATGTGTTTGACACAAAAATATACCTTGCGTTAGATCCATTGGCTAGGCCCTCTCAATAAATCATTCTATACAAAATGGGAGTTCATAAGACTCCTATACATCATACAAAATCAGGCTCGACCTGTGACATGTCTCTCTATCATATAGGGTGACCTTAACTAGGGTACATCCCCACTAGTCAAGGGGTCCTCCTGGGGGGCATATATCTCGCAGGGATACGATTGGTCACAGCGGCCCCTGCTATTGCCGCACGTAAAACCAAGGATTGCCAATGCAGATCCCAACCAATGCACTGCTCCAATACTCCCTCGTCCCAAATCTACAACCACAGGTCCTCCAACACCCCATTTGGTACAACCTCGAATCGCCACCTCAACTAATCCATCTCCCGGTCCTAGGCCCCCTCCTACTCTATACCCTGTCCAACTGAAGGACCTTCCATTTCTGCATGTGATGGACCCACCCTAGGATTTTCATATTGGTAGCTCGTCCTCGCCTGCCCCTATGCAGCTTTCTCATCCTCTAAGCTGTGAGTTGCGTCAGCCTCTTGGCCATTGGGTCCCACATATACATATACAAAACAAAAAAGATGCACTAGTACTCAAGACATATAAGAATATCAAATAAAATCATATCAAATATGTGAAAGCACAAAATTCTCACCTCTGTCACCCCACTCCTCACCCGGAGGAAAGAACATGTCGAGGTGATACCGAAAATCAATCCCGTGATACAGGAAGTCATATAAAACCTGTGGATTCTTCAACAAGACATGCTCAAATAGGGTCATAAATTACTTCCCCACATGACACCCATATTGACACGGAAACAACTGTCCCCACCTCACCAACCTAGGATCAAGTACCCTGGGCTGGTCCAAAATCACCTACAGGCATAACAGTACCACCCACTCAAAGATAAAGTCACATAAGATGGAAACAAAGGAAAAATCACCGCCCCTCGCCGCTACATGCATGTCTAACTGGGATACCATAAACTCACGCATCACATAAGCCCAAGAAAACATACTTTTTGTTATCTCCTCAAATAAATTGATGGAGAATTTGCTTTTTAGGTGATAGATTGTGGTCCAAAAAAATTATTTCTAAATTTCTTTAGGTATGTTAGAGAGTCTATTTTCTGTAAATAAACTTGGAAAGAATTTTTTATTTGGTTTTTTCAAGCAAAAGAGAGAATCTCAGGTTTCAGTGGTTTAGGCGAGCCTGAAAATCTCTCATTAACCACTGAAATCCTTCGTTCTCAGTAGCTAAGGGAGAAAACCAAAATCCCAACTAACCACCAAAAAGATTTCCATGGGAAAAATGAAAAACCTGTTCTTTCGCATGAGCTAGCTATCAATTGGTGTAATCATGAAGACACAACCGCTGAAATTCCATGGAGGTGGTGAGGTATGCATGTTATTATTGCATGTATCCGAAGATTGATACCCTGTTGTCCTTTTAACTACATTTGTCATTTCAGAATTAAGGCTCGGCAGAGACACAGAAACTCATGTGTGATTCCCGACTAACAGAAGTGATTAGTCACATAGCCCCTCATTATCTCCAGTCACAAGGAAACAGATCCATTATGACCCCGATTAATCTATGTTTTGATTCCATTAATTACCAATTCGAATCCGAGAGTCATTGTGACAGTCTTGAGCCCGTGATTTCATCAAGTAAATGTATACTTAGAGGCCATAATCCTGTTTTTTGTGGTGATTGCCAAGTGGAGTTCGATTTCAGTAGATGGTTATCGAGCCAATTGTCATACCAATCAAGCCAATTCAAGTCATCTGGTAATTTGAATTCCATACTATATCAATTTGATTTTATATCTCACCTAAACTCGAAATTTTCGTCTTGTATTCAGTCAGTCTGTTGTTTAGATTCGCTCAGTGGTTGAGCTATGCAATCAGAACTCTTAGTCACCCTGTCTCATTTGTTTTACTCTGATTCACACTCCCTTTCACCCTAAATCATAGAGTCTTTGTCTCCCTGGCATGAAGATATTCCTAAATCACAGGTACAGGTCAGCAATTACTAAATGTTGAAAGCAGGGCCAACCCTAAGGGCTGAATTGGATGGAGTTTGGTACCTTGAGGCTCACCCTGAGGTGGCTGAGCTCTTCAAGCAATATGGAGTCTATGCATATTGTAAAAAACTGGCAAATTTCCATCAACAGGTGTCTGAAACCTTTTCTATCTCGTATGATGGAAGAGCAGCAACAGTGGGAAAAGAGGAGTTTGTGGTTGATAAGGCAGCCATAGCTGAGTTCACTGGTCTCCCTAGAACAGGGGATTGCTGGTTCAAATCAACTATTCCTTCAAACATTGAATTTAGATCCTACCTACAGCCTCTGCACAAGGATCTTATATGGAAAAAATACATACCAATGTCTTATTTGGAACCTAAGTGGCAATCTCTCCTGAAGGCAATCTTTGTCTATATCACCTGTGAAGGTAGATACAATAGGGTTATTCACTTCAAGCTATTGAACCATTTCACAGGCAGGTCTCCCATCAATTTACCTTTCTACCTGCACAAAGCTCTCACAAAAATGGCCAGACAAGTCAAGGCGAAGCCTACCAAAGTGGCCAGCAGGTTGTCACACCAAGGTTTGATTACACTCATTATTAAAGACTCATTGAAAAAGAAACAAGTGGATTGGAATTACTTCCTATTTTGGAATGAGTTCCAAACTAATTTTCAACAGGATGAAAAGGGAAAGAAGCCCACTGCTAAGAAGTCCATCACTCCTAAGAGCAGTTGAAGAAAAATGAAGGCTATCTCACCTCCAAGAGAGTCGACAGAACCATCCTCTACTAAAAGAAAAAGAATCAAAAGGAAATTACAGTTTGGAAAAGAGGGTGAACAGACCAAGGACCTCACCGAAGGAGATAACCCATTGAACTTACCATACAGTGACTCAGAGCCAAAGCAAGAGTTAGCAAAGACACAAGGTGATGAACAGGCTGAGTAAGTTGCAAAAGATTATCCCAACTTGCCCTCACCAACTCCTCCAGATGAACACAGTCAACCATTAGCAAAAGCTTCTTCAAGAAAGCCTAAAGCATCCAAGGCTTAGAAAATCAATAAACTTTTGAAACAAATCTATGAGATGGAAGTTTTAGAAAGAGTCATTAAAAAGGAAAATATAGACTTGACTGAAAGAAATGCAGAACTTTTTAACATGAACCAAAGTCTCAAGGAAAAGCATGATAAAATCAAGGACAGGAACATGGTGCTGATAAGAGAGAAGATGAAGTTATACATGCAGCTTAGACTTCTGAGGCTAAAGTTAAAAGAGTCTCAACCTCCAACACAGGATCAAACAATTTTGGAAACTCTAGCCGAGTTATCTACAACAATGGTGGATATACCACAGTCTTCCACATAGCAAGTTAAATCTCGCAGATCTGCACGAGGAAGAGTTGCATCATCAAAGAGGCCTTGAACACTCAACAAAGCATCAAGGTAATCATTTTTGCAAATTTTGAAGTTTTGGACAAAGCTAAGTTTTTGGTGGTTTAGGAAAATAGGACGACTGTTCATTAACCACCGAAAGTAAAGCTTTCGATAGTTAATACACCCATAATTCCTCTGTTTTAACCACCGAAAGTAAAGCTTTTGGTAGTTAATACACCCATAATTCCTCTGTGTTAACCACCGAAACCTGTAACTCGATAGAGAAAGCTAATTTTTGCATAGATCGAGGTTTTACTGATCCAAAACATTTGAAAACACTCGTAATGGATAGATGATGAATTATTTAGTCCGATTCAAGATCCATTTTTGGTGTATAAGGATTAGAAAAGGTAGACAAGTTGGTTTTGGTACCTATTTTGGTGGCAAAAAATTAAGATTTTTACACAACTCAGCAAATTCGAATTTTATCTCTTGGAAGAGTCATCAATCAGCCTTGGAAGGCTATTCAGCACTGCACCAGGACTCTACAAGATCTGAAGACCATGGAATGTGGGATTGACCTCATTTTGAGGATCATTCCTTATCTTTTGCAAGTTAGTTTTAACTTTCTATTTTAGGCATATCTGATCCATTAATTCAGGATCTAGATACTGTGTTGTAAAAGCTGTAAAGCTGAAAATAGAAGATGAACACAAGGTTCGATTTTGAGTTTTATATTCTACTATTTTGTATGAAAGACATTTTCTTTAATATATCAGCCTGCAATCTTCTTTCATTTGTTGTTTTCAGACCCTCCTTCATCTTTGTCTATGCATATGAGTGAAATTCGTTCTTTTGTCTCTGTTTAATGGTCCTATGGTAACTGTCATCTTACTTTTGATTGTTAAGAAAGAATCATAAGCATATTTGGCTAGTTTGTTGACCCATCATATATATGGTTTATGTATGTTTTGGTTAACCGATTGGTTTTTTTATCCATTTGTTATACAAATCTATCTGACAAATATCTCTTGAAGGCCTTGTATTGCATGAATATAGTTAGACTGTCTTGAAAATACAATCCAGAGTTAAGATATTCATCTTGATCCAAACCCACACCTATTATTGAGAAAATAGTTTCCAAAAAGATTAAGTTACCATCCATCTATGACTTACAGCCTAGGAGAGTTTCCTGGAGTGATAACAAATTAGCGTTGTTGTCGGGGAGAAGAGATGGAAGCTCAGCTTCCTTGGGAGACAACATAGATCCAGCTTTGATGATAGAGAAAGCCTAGACATCATTTGGGTTGTAATCATCTATCTGGCAACTCCATTGAAATGAAGTGGCTCTGAAAAGAGATTACACCAGGGCGAACCAAGAAGGCCCACTAGCAACACCAGTTCTAGACCCTCCTGAGAAGATCTTCAGTAGGGGAAAGTCTTTACAAAGACATGCTTCTGGATCTGCAAAGACATCAAATCTAGGTATTCAAACCGACACTTCTTCTTTCATATCTAAAAGGCCTCTAGTTGAATCCCCTACTACTGAAACTCATAGTTCTCAGGAAATTGAAATTGTATTTGAAAGATTGAAGGTTGAGGAGCCTTCAGTTTCCTCTAATGTTACAGACTTTGTTTTTGAGCATGATATTACATCCAACCTTAAAGAGGTAATTACAGGGTCCCCTCAACATAAAGAAACCTATTCTTCTTCTTCTTTGAATTCCCCACCCACAAAGCCTATAAAGGGTATTTTCTATACTCATACTAATCTTCCCATTCTCAAAGATATTTTACATGATCTGTCCTCTAAGGGAGAATAAAGCTTAGCCTTATTGCTTGGTCAGTTTTACAAGGCCTCTTATTTTCCACCCATTTCTGAAAATTTTGCTCAAAGTGAAGTGAGACAATCATTTTTATTAAGCTCAACCATCTCATCTCAACCTTCATCTCCTGAAAATTCTTCCTCTGTATCAACCCCCAAGATTGCCATGGTTGTCCCTTTAACCAAGATGGAACAAATATTAGCAAATAGGTATGCTCCACTTGTCTTTCCCAATCCCTTATCTACCATGCCAACTGAAGATTATCAGAAATATATGCCAAAGTTTACCGGAGCTAGGGATTATATTGCCGAATAACATATAGAAGCATTTTATGCTTGTGCTGAAAATATTAACATTTTAGAAGAAGATGTGTGGACCAGAGTTTTTGTGCAGAGTTTGGATGGCCAAGCTCGAAAGTGGTTCAAAGAGCTACCGGCAAATTCAATGACAGGTATTGAGCAACTAGATGAGGTGTTCTTAAAACACTGGGGAGAAAGAAGAGATCTTCTATATTACATTTCTAAATTCGGAAACCTAAGAAGAGAGATGGGGAGTTGGTCTCAGACTTATCAAAAGATTCAATAGAATGTTTGGCAAGATCCCTGCAGAGATCAAGCCAAGTGATGCATCAACAAATATCACATTTTCTTCTGCTTTTGATCCAGAATTTTGTTTAATCCTTAGAGAAAGAAGATCAGCCACACTTGCTTTAATGCAAGATGTTACTCTCGAAGTCGAATCAAATATTATGGCATCTTAGAAACTCAAAGGAAAAGTCGAGAGAAAGAAGTTTTCTTTTGAGCCCCCTTCTTCTTCTAATAGTAAAATGGAAAAGACGGCCAAGATGTTGGACAACTTGACATCTGAAATGTCAAAATTGAAGATTCGGAGTCAGCAACCAGCAAGGACAAAAGAGCCAAATGCTTTTGTCCCTAGAAATCCAAATGCTTTCCCTTACATAAAGAACAATCAACAAGTTCAGATCCTTCAGAGAGACAAGAATGTAGTTGATGATCAAAGAATTAGACCCCCTTTCCAAAATGCAATGCTAGAAGAGGAACAACAGCTATCTCATGATGAAATTGAAGAAGTAGATGATATAAATTGTTTTGGTGACGAAAATGATTCCTCCTTTTTGACACAAGTAGATTATGAAGAAGCCCAGATGGATCAGGAGATTCATGAGGAAAGTATTGAATAATCTGTCTATCAGACAGATGATCAGCAAGGTTATAATTTAAGATCTAAAAATGCTACCCCTAAACCATTGCATGTTGCTCCTATGAAGAAGAAAGAAGTTGCTGCCAAGCAACCTGCTGCTCCTGTAAAGAAGACCCCTATTTCTGCAAAACAATAGTAGAAGCAATCTTAGCCCCAAGTCAAGGAGCAAGCTATCCTCAGAGCTCCTTCTAATGAGGTAAAAACTTCTGACAAATCATYATACTCTTTCAATTTYGAATCAGAAATTCAGAAAGTAAAAATAYCTATGCCATTGACYGAACTTATGWAGAATGACATTTTCAAGTCTGCCATCCTGAAGTCCCTTGAACCAAAGACCTCTTCATCTGCTAATTTTGTAAACTTACAAGATGACAAGCCAACAGTAACTATAGGGCCTATGATAGAAGATCGAGATGACTCTTGTCCACCTTTCTATATATCCCTAAATTTTCATGATAAGATCCTTCACAATTGCTTTCTTGATTCAGGAGCATCACATAATCTTATGCCCAAAGTAGTGATGGACGAGCTTGGGCTTGATGTCACCAAACCATATCATGATCTCTTCTCTTTTGACTCTAGAAAAGTCAGATGCCTTGGCCTCATAAAAGACCTTGTTATAAACCTTGCCCAATTGCCAATGAGAAGCATGGTAATGGATGTCGTGGTTGTTGATATCCCACCCAAGTTCGGACTCCTCTTGTCATGTCCATGAGAAAAAGGTTAGGGGGTACCTTACAGATGGATATTTCGTATGCTACGATCCCAGTGTTTGGAAGAGAGCTAAAAAGACTTTACAGAAAGAATCAACTTTCCTACATCATCAGTGATGCAAACAATTCTGTAAATCATCCTATTTATG
>JASDQU010241927.1:99872-111363 GCA_032191745.1 Picea mariana
TCTAAGGCTGTGAAGCCTGGTCATTGTAATTTTATTTTTAGTCTTTATTTTTACAGAATAACTCCATGCCCAATGGAAACACTAGAAGATAGTTTTAAGTTTTCTTTTTTCAAGAAAGGCATTGGTTTTGTGGTTCTTGAAACCTCTCAGGGAGGCGTTCATCCCCAATAGGAGCCAGTGTTATCTCCTCAAATAAATTGATGGAGATTTTTATTTTTAGGTGATAGATTGTGGTCCAAAAAATTTATTTCTAAATTTCTTTAGGTATGTTAGAGAGTCTAATTTCTGTAAATAAACTTGGAAAGATTTTTTGATTTGGTTTTGTCAAGAAAAAGAAAGAATCTTAGGTTTCGGTGGTTTAGGCGAGCCTGAAAAGCGCTCATTAACCACCAAAAGCCTTCGTTCTCAGTAGCTAAGGGGGAAAAGCAAAAGCCCAGTTAACCACCGAAAAGATTTCCACGAGAAAAATGAAAAACCCGTGCTTTCGCACAAGCTAGATGTCAATTGGCGTAATCATGAAGACATAACCATTGAAAGTCCATGGAGGTGGTGAGGTATGCATGTTTTTATTGCATATATCCGAAGATTGATACCCTTTTGTCCTTTTAACTACATTTATCATTTCAGAATTAAGGCTCGGCAGAGACACAAAAACTCATGTGTGATTCTCGACTAATAGAAGTGATTAGTCACATAGCCCCTCATTATCTCCAGTCACAAGGACATAGATCCATTATGACCCCGATTAATCTCTATTTTGATTCCATTAATTACCAATTCGAATCTGAGAGTCATTGTGACAGTCTTGAGCCCGTGATTTCATCAAGTAAAGGTATACTCAGAGGCCATAATCTCATTTTTTGTGGTGATTGCCAAGTGGAGTTTGAGTTCAACAGATGGTTATCGAGCCAATTGTCATACCAATCAAGCCAAGTCGAGTCCTCAGGTAGTTTGAATTCCATACTATTTCAATTTGATTTTATATCTCACCTAAACTCGAAATTTTCGGCTTGTATTCAGTCAGTTTGTTGTTTAGATTCAGTTAGTGGTTGAGCTATGCAATCAGAACTCTGAGTCACCCTGTCTCATTTTTTCTACTCTGAGTCACACTCCCTTTCACCCTAAATCATAGAGTCTTTGTCTCCCTGGCACGAAGATTTTCCTAAACAACAGGTACAGGTCAGAAATTACTAAATGTCAAAAGCAGGGCCGACCCTAAGGGCTGAATTGGATGGAGTTTGGTACGTTGAGGCTCACCGTGAGGTGGTCAAGTTCTTCAAGCAAGCTAGAGTCTATGCATATTGTGAAAAACTGGCAGATTTCCACCAACAGGTATCTAAAACCTTTGTTATCTTGTATGATGGAAGAGCAGCAACAGTGGGAAAATAGGAGTTTGTGGTTGATGAGGCAGCCATAGCTGAGTTCACTAGTCTCCCTAGAACAGGGGATTGCTGGTTCAAATCAACTGTGCCTTCAAACATTGAATTTATATTCTACCTACAGCCTCTGCACAAGGATCTTAAATGGAAAAAAGACATACCAATGTCTTATCTGGAACCTAAGTGGCAATCTCTCCTAAAGGAAATCTTTGTCTATATCACCTGTGAAGGTAGATACAACAGGGTTATGTTTTATCACTTCAAGCTATTGAACCATTTCACAGGTAGGTCTCCCATCAATTTTCCTTTCTACCTGCACAAAGCTCTCACAAAAATGGCCAGACAAGTCAAGGCGAAGCCTACCAAAGTGGCCAGTAGGTTGTCACACCAAGGTTTGATTACACTCATTATTAAAGAGTCATTGAAGAAGAAACAAGTGGACTGGAATTACTTCCTATTTTGGAATGAGTTCCAAACTAATTTTCAACAGGATGAAAAGGGGAAGAATCCCGTTGCTAAGAATTCCATCACTCCTTAGAGCAGTAGAAGAAAAAGGAAGGCTATCTCACCTCCAAGAGAGCCAACAAAACCATCATCTGCTAAAAGAAAAAGAATCAAAAGAAAATTACAGTTTGAAAAGAGGGTGAACAGACCAAGGACCTCACCGAAGGAGATAACCCTTTGAACTTACCATACAGCGAATCAGAGCTAGAGTAGGAGTTAGCAGAGACACAAGGTGATGAACAGGCTGAGAAAGCTGCAAAAGATTATCCCAACTTGCCCTCACCAACTCCTCCAGATGAACACAGTCAACCATTAGCAAAATCTTCTTCAAGCAAGCCTAAAGCATCCAAGGCTCAGAAAATCAATAAACTTCTGAAACAAATCTATGAGATGGAAGTTTTAGAAAGAGTCATTAAAAAGGAAAATACAGACTTGACTGAAAGAAATGCAAATTTTTTTAACATGAACCAAAGTCTCAAGGAAAAGCATGATAAAATCAAGGACAGGAACAGGGTGTTGATAAGAGAGAACATGAAGTTGTACAGGCAGCTTAGACTTTTGAGGCTAAAGTTAAAAGAGTCTCAACCTCCAACACAGGATCAAATAGGTTTGGAAACTCTAGCCGAGTTAGCTACAACAATGGTGGATATACCACAGTCTTCCACACAGCAAGATAAAGCTCGCAGATCTGCACGAGGAAGCGTTGCATCATCAAAGAGGCCTTGAACACTCAACAAAGCATCAAGGTAATCATTTTTGTAAATTTTGAAATTTTGGACAAAGCTAAGTTTTCAGTGGTTTAGGTGAACAGGACGAATGTTCATTAACCACCGAAAGCAGAGCTTTCAGTAGTTAATACACCCTGAATTCCTCTGTGTTAACCACTAAAACATGTAATTGGATAGAGAAAGCTAAATTTTGCACAGATTGAGGTATTACTGATCCAAATCATTTGAAAACACTCATAATGGATAGATGATGAATTATATATTCAGATTCAAGATCCATTTTTGGTGTATAAGGATTAGAAAAGGTAGCCAAGTTGGTTTTGGTACCTATTTTGGTGGCAACAAATTAAGATTTTTACACAACTCAGCAAATTCGAATTTTATCTCTTGGAAGAGTCATCAATCAGCCTTGGAAGGCTATTCAGCACTGCACAAGGACTCTACAAGATATGAAGACCATGGAATGTGGGATTGACCTCATTTTAAGGATCATTCCTTATCTTTTGCAAGTTAGTTTTGACTTTCTATTTTAGGCATATCTGATCCATTAGTTCAGGATCTAGATACTGTGTTGTAAAAGCTATAAAGCTGAAAACAGAAGATGAACACAATGTTCAATTTTGAGTTCTATATTCTACTGTTTTGTATGAAATACATTTTCTTTAATATATCAGCCTGCAAGCTTCTTTTATTTGTTGTTGTCAGACCCTCCTTCATCTTTGTCTATGCATATGAGTGGAATTCAATATTTTGTCTCTGTTTAATGGTCCTATGGTAACTGTCATCTTACTTTTGATTGTTAAGAAAGAATCATAAGCATCTTTGGCTAGTTTGTTGACCCATCATATATATGGTTTATGTATGTTTTGGTTAACCGATTGGTTTTCTTATCCATTTGTTATACAAATCTATCTGACAAATAGCTCTTGAAGGCCTTGTATTGCATGAATATAGTTAGACTGTCTTGAAAATACAATACAGAGGTTAAGATATTCATCTTGATCCAAACCCACACCTATTATTGAGAAAATAGTTTCCAAAAATATTAAGTTACCAGGAATATATGAATTACAGCCTAGGAGTGTTTCCTGGAGTGATAACATGTTCTCCCATAGCATGCTCGGTGATAATCATATGAGTTCCTGAGATGCGTTGGGTCCCCAAGGACCCATAAACCCTGTTAACACTGAGAGTCACCCTTTGAATGCAAGAGAATAAGCCTAATACCCATCAAAATAAAGTAAAAGGATTAAATGGTTTGATTAGGTGGATCAGTGAGACTGCATGGAGAGGAAGAGGAAAAGATAGCATAAGTAACTATAGATCAATTCAGAACCACTGGGATATGGAGTCATAAGTATCGTGAATAAGGAAGGAATTTAAACCGCCTATCAGAAAAAAGGATTAATTTGGTGATGAGGATAAGAAGACAAAAAATGTTTGGTGAACCATGAAATATGGGCATGATAGCAACAGATCCTCCATCACCTTAGGGATCCATAAATCAGAGAGATTACATCGAGACAATGAGAAAAACAGAGAAAATTTGACGAACCATGAAATATGGGCATGATAGCAACAGAGCCTCCATCGCCTCAGGGATCCATAAATCATAGAGATTACATTAAGACAAGAAGGAAAACAAATAAAATATGACAAACCATGAAAGATGGGCATGATAGCAACATAGCCTCCATTTCCTCAGGGATCCATAAATCAAAGAGATTACATTTAGACAAGAAGGAAAACCAAAAAAATATGATGAACCATGAAAGATGGGCATGATAGCAACATAACCTCCATCGCCTCAGGAATACATAAATCAGAGAGATTACATTCAGATAATAAGGAAAACATAAATAATGTGTAAACTAAGAAGATGGTCTGATAAAAACGATTCAAAGGAATCTTCAATAACATATATTTACAATCCAAGCCCTCAGGCATACAAACTGAAAAATTACAGATCCCTACTTCTAAAACTCACTCGGCTCTCCATATTATGAAGAACCCCCCTCTTGTCAAAATAAAAAATGATCTATTTATAATCAACTTAGTCCACAACTTCCAGGACTGTGACCTGGCTATCTCGTTCAATGCTTTCATCTATGCATTCTTCTATCAGACTGTGCGTGTATTCTTTGTCAGACACAAACTCAGATCAACATGGGTCTTTCTTCCCTCTGTGGTACCATAGGCTGACAGTCTAGTCCTCTCGGCCATGGCTTCTATGTCTTCAATTTATGGACTGAGCTGAGGTTTTATCTACCAGTCCTTTTCCATTAAATGAATCCTCCTCGGGATCATGATGAGGCTCAATGCCTAAGGGGGCGCCACACACTGCTCTTGGATTAGATGTTATATAAGCATGTGATTGCAGGGCCTTCAATGGTGGTTTGGATTCACGCTACTTTTGAGCCTGCAATTCACCACCTTCCGCCATGTAGCCCTTTTACTATACCATGGTTTCAATTGCAGGACCGCTCAAGAATTTTATCATTCGAGCATGTTGCGTCCCCACAATGAAACATGGCCATTGATTTGGTCATGATCTGTGATCTGGGCACTCTTACTGAATTTAGAGTGACCACTAAAGTTTATCCACCCACCAACTCTAGGATCTATTAAAAACCACACATGGAGATGGTGCTAATCTTGGTACTTGAACAAGAACACCTTTTAGAGGATGATCTCTCGCAGCTGACAGGGAAGCCTAACGTCACTATGTTGAGATGTCATGGATGGAGGGGTGACACATGTCACTCAAAAATAGGTTGAAGACATGTCTAAAAATGCTTGAAATGAGTTTTGTGTGTCAGCGCTAAATGGATACCATGTGTTTCTAACAGATGGGTGCTAAGTGTCTTCGGTGCTTGGAGCTCGGGGGGGAAGCATGTATATCTTTTATAACTCCTAGAGTAATACGGGCCCGAAGTGACATGGAGGCCTAAAATGAATGTTGAAACTTGGAAACGAACCAAGACCGTTGATTTGAGGAGGAAATATGGCATAGATCTATGGACGTCAGGAGAAATTACTTCAGTAGAAAATGAGAGTGGGGAAGTCGAAACTCCGAAAGCCTAAAGTCCCAAAGTGAATCTTGATCGTTCGCTCTAGAGGACATGTGGCGCCTAATCTGCAACTTCGGGAGAAATTACTTTGGAGGACAACGGGAGTGGGGAAGCTGAAACTCCCAAAGCCCGAAGTCCCGAAATAATTATGACCATTTGATCTAGAGGGAAATGTGGTGCTTGATATGCAACTCCAGGCAAAAGCACTTTGGAGGAAAATGGGAGTGGAGAAATCAAAACTCCTGAAGCCTGAACTCTCAAAGTAAATCATGACCATATAATATGAAAGGACGCATGGCGCTTGATCTGCAACTCTGGGAAAAATCACTTCGGAGGTAAATGGGAGTGAAGAAGACGAAACTTCCGAAGCCCGAACTCTCGAAGTAAATATGACTGTTCGATTTGAAAGGACGTGTGGTGCTTGATCTGTGACTTCAGGAAAAATCACTTCGAAGGAAATTGGGAGTGGGAAAGACAAAACTCCCAAATCCCGAACTCTCGAAGTAAATCATGATCGTCCGATCTGAAAGGATGTGTGGCGCTTGATATGTTATTTCGGGGCTTCCACCTGGTCTTTAAACCTTGCGCAACTTTGACATGTCGAATACACGTGAGCCGCTAATATGAACTGCTCCTGGGATCTCTGTCGTTGAAAATTGAACCCGACCACTACTTGTATTTTATCCCCAAAATAGACTATTCTGAATGTTTCTCTTGTTCTTATGGATTTTTCGTGTGCAATCAAAAGATTTGGACAACTGTTGTGACCCTTGACCACTTCATGTGATAACAAACCCATACCACCATAGCATAGAAAACCTGCATCTGCAAGGAGTCAATAGAGGCTATACTAATCGATCCTCCACTCATCATCATTGTCTGAAAGTAGTAGAGGTTGGCCAAATCCCCCACACTCACCCCTAAAGGGATCCTACACTGAGCTTCCAACTCCACTCCCCGAAAATGGAGTTCCGTCAAAAAGTAGATATCAATATATATTGAGATGCAGATATCCCACCCCCACACCATAAAGAACTTTTGGTCAGGCTACCACATCCACACAATAAAATCCAGTAGCACCTCCTACGACCGGATCAATGAACAGTCAAAGAATTTCAACAATCTGGCCCATGCTAGATTCCATTGGATGTGGGCATCCTCCCCCACCATCCTTTGTAGAGACTCCCAGTGTCTCTCACACCACTGAACTAGCATCCTCTCACATTGATTATAAACTTACATCTAATGCAACAGGTATGTATTAGTTTCATCATTTAAAATAACTTCCCAAACCAACCCAAAGAAAAACATGTTTTCCCATGCGTTTGTTCCCTGAAAAGTCGTGCAATTTTGCATGAATGTTTCCTTAACAGTCGTGCATTTTAGTGTGATTGTTCGACTGGTGGTTGTTCTCTTAACATTTGCACGTCAACAATGTGATTGAAACCTAGACAACCATGCACATATGCGTGGAATTTCATATAACATATTCACATATGTGTGTTTTTGTCCTTCCAACAACCATGCACATCAACGTGGCTATTATTTTGATAGCCATGCCCAACTCCCACCTGGGATCGCACGAATGAAATTCATATCCTTGCGCACATATGTGCGCTAGCGGTGGATACAACCCCACACTATGCATGGCTATATTAATTACATCTGTGCACATATGCATGGGGATATAAACATCCCTTGCGCAGTCATATTTTCTAAACCCTAAAAAGACTGTACAACCCCCAACACCCCCCCGAATTAAACCTAACCTATGCAGGAGGTTTTGAAAACTTACCTAGATTTCTTGTTGCCTGAAAATGGGCTCGTCTTATCTCACAAAGATCACCAACTTCCAATCTCACATCTCACATATACCCACAACAACAAGTACAAATGAGGTGGCTATGTGGGCCCCATGCCCTTATATACACTCTTTCGCAAAACTTCCTCACTTATGTTACGTAGCATTCAATATCCATTTATCACACCATTCACACCTATGGGATACAAACTCCCTCACCTTCACAATGACACTCTCAGATACTCATTTAAGTCTGGAGCCCCAGGGACCCCTTTTGGCACCTCGGGCATAGGTACACATCACCTGTCCACATTTCATTATCAAGCAACTGTTATGTATATTTTATCATCAGATATTCTTCACTTTAGGTATTTGATGTTTGTATGTGTAGGTACTTGGTACAACAATATACAACCCACTCAGTCTTGGCCACCTTATGGCCCCTTCAAGTATATGCTCAAAAATGGCATGCACTCACACCCTCTGCTAATAATTGCATATCGGAGTTACACCCCTTGACATTTATCCTTAGGATCCCCACACCCGTCGACGTGGTACCATCATCTCCATTGCATTATGGTACTCTCAATCGGTATAATTATCACCTCCATGAGTTGTCCCACATATATTTACCCCTTGGCATATGGACACTCATGTTGTTATATCCATTAGGATCAAGAGTCTTGGTAGTGTTACACCCCAGAGTAAGCACTTCATACTCCTTCCTCATAATCATGATAACCACCCCATTATGGAATCCCACATCATGTTCCTGGTTACAATAGATGCACCTTTGCATCATCATTTACCCTCCATTCCATTCATCACTCATTTCCCATCTACAAGCATACCCTCCATTCATCTACCCAGTACAGAAACTAACCAATGGTACCCCCACCCTCCACCAGTTTCTACTTGTGCCCTATACCGGCCAAGCCATACTTCATTGGGGCACCTATTTCTGTACATGTACTTTCAACCCCATTATTTATTCATTTGGTAATTGTATAAAGAATATTTCAATTCCAGAAAGTACCGTAGATTTTGGTCGTCACAGCAGATGAATTTTTTTTTCCCGTGGCACAAAACAACCCATGTATCCCTTGGTTGTTTCATTTTACTTCCCTCATTCAAATCTACAAGATATTTATACCTTGGATGACATTCTAGCCATTACAAACACCCATTTCCCACATCGCTATATTTTGATCTATTTTACATCTCCTTGCAGTCTCACCCATTCAACACAATTTCACCCCATATCTGGCCATCCCTCTGACACCAAATCATGTTTTATGGTTTTTTCCACCCATCATCACCCCCTAAACAAGGTCAATTCTTGAATTCCCTATATTTTAGACATTGTTCGTGATTATCAGCTCATTCACATTCATGAATAAAATTTCTGACACCATTTTGATCAACCAGATGTCAAGTAGCCCTTTTCTTCTTGCAGTTGCATCACCTTTCATGTCGACATAAACAAATTCCTAGGAAGGTGGAAGTATCTCGGCTTTCATTACATTATCAATGATTAGCCTCAGACGTCACAGAGAGAGTCCTCATTTCTCTCTAATGTCATTAATCCCCATGGGCCATGACATTCGATTCCAACAAGTTTCATGTTACGATGGGTCTTATTATGTGATTGTTGCATCTTTCATTCACAACCAAAGACCTGTGAATTTGATAGGCCATAAATTCCAATAAATGGTTCATACCTTGATTTAGGGCTAGTTCATTCATCAAAACCATCATTTGTTGTTTTTTTACGCTCTCGAGGGACTTGCATATCTCTACTTCGCCATCAATTTCAGTTATTGTTCTCCCTTTATGGTTTCATGATAAGAGCATGGGGCATCCCCTCCTCTTTTGTACAAAATTTATGTTCTGTAGAATACCTGATGCATATATTTTTTTCCCCTCTCCCTCCAACAAATTTCTCTCACTGTCCCTCACTACAAAGTTCTACCGCACTTCTATACAATGACGTCATCACCAAAAGAAACGATGATGTATTTTGACTATACGTATGGTCCTAACCTCACACATCAGGGGGAATATGTTATTACAAAAACATTTCTCACCAAACATAGACAATGGATGAAGAAAAAATCAACACAAGAACAACATACTACCAGTAATTATGGAAGGATTACACTCAATTTGGCAAGATAAGCACAAAACTATGCAAAAGTGGTTATGAAATTCCACACGTATTCAACACTTTCAGCGTGTGCACATCTCTGTGGTCTAACACGACATGCAACATGCACAATGCGTAAACTACACAATTGGCAGATGGAAAACCCATGCAGATGTGTGTTAAGAACCAACGAGTGAATACAAAAACACCACAATAGATATACAAGAACAATATGCAAAAACTCTTTTATTACTATCAAACCCTTAGGGTAGGGAAACACCATACAATGGATCCTATTATGGAAGGGATCCTCTCATGTTCACTTGCCTCTTCGAGGGGGCATCCTCCTATTGAGATACAACTCACAATACAATAATTCTCTTCATGTCCCATTACATTGCTTGAACACCTTTATATAGTTCTACCATCACCTAAGAACATTTTAGAGGAGAAATCTTCTAGAAGTAGAACCTTCTAAGAAGTCATCTTACATTTATTATATCTAACTACTCATTTATTATATCTAACTACCATAGTGGGCCTTATTTAATAATATATTGGACCTAGTCCACCTTACATTGAATGACCTCCACTATTATCATTATGGGCCATAGAACCAGGGTCCCATGGATAAGTGTGAACCATAATGATGAAGTAGACTAGAGAACCAGGGTCCCATTGAGAAATCAAAGCCACCATGTTGAATTAGTCCAACCGTCATTGTAAACCACGGTACCATGTCCAAGTGCTCATGTGAACTCCACATGGAAGATATTGGCACCCAATAACAAACTGAAAATGATGCTCCCAATACTAACACCTATCATGTGGATCCAAATAAGAATATTGTTGGGCCTGAGATATGATCATTTTTATGACGAATATTATACACTTTTGCAACATGTACATATGCATTTTTCATGTTTTAAAGGAGATTTTTGAAGAATTTCATGATAAAATGGTATGATTGCCATAATGTACGTGTAATTCATATTTAATGATTGAATCAAGTATAATTCATCATGTTTTATGGTTTCCAAGAGCTAATTCATGTTTTTTGGTGTTACAAGGAAAAAACGCACTATGTTTCTAGTTTCGGCACTTGATTCGGCACTTGATCCGACACTCGTTCTCGCACTCGATCCGGCACTTGTTCTAGCACTCTGTATTGCACAGAAATGGAAGGCGAGTTGGCAGTTATGGCATTGGCGGCCAGTTTTGGGCTAATCGGGAACATGGGTTTTGTTTTTCCTTATCCCCTCCAGCTACTGGGCTCCAGAAAACTCAGTTTCAGTTTTCCAAAGAAGGTGATTATTCGCTCTCTCTGTTTTATCTATAGGGCATCATTTATTGTATTTTGCCGAAATTAGAAGTGGTTCAACCCTCCTGTGGAGGACCACTTGGGTTGTAACCTTATAAATATTGATAGGATGGTCAGTAGATTGTTAACCAAGTAGAAGAGCCATTAGATTAGAGACAAATTCATTTTTCTCTGTTTTAGTATTTTACATTGCCAGAATTGTGTCAAAACTGCGTTTTCAAGCTTTCATGGTGAATTTGCCTTGTTAAGTTCATGGTGTGCTTGTAGGAGGTAGCCACGACTTGATGGGGGGCCCACCAGCAATCTGATGATTGTTCTTATGTTTTTTTATGCAATTCCTAATTTAATTACTCTTTCTTATTTCATGTACATGTATATTTTTATTTAGTTAATTAATTTGTTGTAGCTTAATTGTCTTGCTTTTGTTTTGCAGGTTAGATGATGATATGTGTTAGCATGTATTGATTTTGTAGATTAGGAATAGACTTGCAAATCTCTATACTAACCATGTGTGCAATTAGAAAGTCTCTCTCTCTTTACA
>JASDQU010241928.1:3157-14753 GCA_032191745.1 Picea mariana
CCCTACACCATCATATGGCTCCATCAAGGAAGCGATGTTCACGTCAGAAAATAGTTTCTCCTGTTGTATGACATCAAGCCATTCAAATATGAGGTATTGTGTGTTGTTACTCTCCTTGAAGTTTTTTATTTTATTTTGGGAAAACCTTATTTATGGAAACGTCATGGTGTATATGAGTCTAGGCCTTGCAGGGTTATTATTACTTTGAATAGGAAATTGTACATAATACCCGAGGTAGTCCCACCTAGTGTTATTTCCTTGATCTCTACCAAGCAATGCATGAAGGTCATTTCTCAAACCAGAAAGTTTGTCTTCTTCATGATTTTCTCTTAGAGTGAGAGAAAGGTTGCAGCCACATCCATGGCCTTCGCGACCAACCTCTCCACGTAGCAGAAGTAAGTGGATAAGGTTGTGGAAGAATACAAAGACATCTTCTCATCACCTACTAGAGTAGCTCTGCACTGTCAGGTTAAGCATCCCATTGATTTGACCTTCGGTGCACCGCTCCCAAATGGGACAATATATCGTCACTCTCTACTGGAAAATGAGGAGATCAAGCATCATATCAAGAAACTTATATGAAAGGGGCACATCTGACCTAGGTCATCCCATTGTGGAAGCCCAATCGTGTTGGTGCAGAAGAAAGGTGGGACCTGACGAATTTGCATTGATTATCAGGCCCTAAACAAAATCACAGTCAGGAATCGGTACCTGATTCCCCAAATCAATGATCTCCTTGATCAACTAAAGGGAGACAAATACTTCAGTAAGATTGATCTGAAGTCTGGCTACCATCAGGTCCCAATAGAATAGACATATGTATGGAAAACTTCCTTTAAGTCAAAAGAAGGTCTTTTGGAATGGCTGGTCATGCCCTTTGGTTTGACGAATTCCCCCAACAACTTTCATGAGGTTGATGGACGATATACTATGACCTTTCACTAATTATTTTGTGGTGGTGTATCTAGATGACATCCTCATATATAGTGGGACTTGGGAAGAACACTTGCAACATATTCAATGGGTTCTACACACTCTGCGACAACACAAGCTATATGCCAACTTGGAAAAATTCTCCTTTAGCATGGACAGGTTCTAGTACCTAGGCTACATTGTTGATGCGTATGGTGTGCATGTTGATCCAGCCTAGATCCAAGTCATTTGTGACTGGCCAACCCCAACCATGCTCATTGAGATTCAGAGCTTCTTAGGCCTTTCCAATTTCTATCGCAAGTTCGTGTTGGGATTATCCCATCTTACATGGGCCCTCAGTCAAATAACCATAGGTGGTGGTAAGGAAAAATTTGTGTGGGGCCTGTCCCAACAAAAAGTGTTTGATGATCTAAAGAAGCGCTTGTGTTCAGCACCAGTGCTTTCATTACCTAATCTGCAAAAACCGTTTGAGATAGAGACAAATGCTTCATACTATATTGTGGGCGCATTCCTCACTCAGCACAACCACCCCATGGCCTATCATAGTGAGGCACTATCATATGTCTTTCGTAAGC
Source organism: Picea mariana (assembly GCA_032191745.1). NCBI lineage: Eukaryota > Viridiplantae > Streptophyta > Pinopsida > Pinales > Pinaceae > Picea > Picea mariana. The sequence continues at coordinate 4,666 of JASDQU010241928.1, forward strand.
ACCCTACTTATGAAAAAGAAATGCACTCCATTGTCTAAGTTTTTCGCCAGTGGAGGATTTACATTCCCAGGAAGGACACAATCATCCACTGATCATATCATGGACAAATAGGTCAAGCGAACACACCAACATAGGATGCAACTTTATTAGGTGGTGAAAGCAGGGCAACTCCTGCACCAAGGAAAGTGACTCACCTGGGGCCAAATTCAATAGAAATGTCCTCATCTGATGGGGGAACTCAACGCAATGGAGAAAATTTATTCCTAATGATGGAGGATTGATCCAAGTGGATATCGGTGGCCACTCACCTTTTCCAACTAGCTCAAAATAGTTTTCTGACAATTTTGGCAATTTACTATTTTTAGCAATTTTTAACTTATGGAGCCAGTTTGAGGGCCTAAATGATGTCTTTTCATGACCAGGCACCTCAATGATAATCGAAATCTTTGATTGATCCCCCAAAATGTATCTGCTCGTCAATACCTTTCCAACTAGCTATCGTGCACCCTAAACATAGATCGTATGCAAAAGTTACGACCTCGAGAAGTTAATGTACTAACTTACCCCAATGGGGCCCACATGAATTTTGGCGCTTCATCTCCGAGGGTTAGGTTTTTGGATGTATAGGGTTTTGGAATTCACATTTATTGTAAAAATTCCTTTAGATCCTCATTGTACTCATCTTCTTTTGAATGAGCCTAGCCGTCACATCTCTTCTGAGAGATAAGCTGCCACCATTCTAGCAAGCTTATTTTCAATATGCATTTTAAAATTTTCAGCATATTTCTTATTTAATAGAAGTCAAGTTTCAATGTATCTCTATTATTTTTCACTGTTTCTCTATGTTAAAATTATAAATTTGTGGCTTCATTTCGTTCTTCTCATAAATCCGGATCATGGTTATTGTTTTTTTTTTCACCATAGGAGATTTAGATGGAAAAACCAAGTGATAATTATCTTAGAACGCCAGCTATCAAAAATTGATCTGTCAAATCGAAAATTCTATCGGGTTTACTTTACATAGGAAAATGTGTTCATTGAGTACTGACTTGTTTAAGAATGTTTAGTTCCGACTTTATCATTTTATAGGTTATGTCTATGATTTTATGGAGTTAACTCTCGAGTATACCTTGCTTGTTGATGATAGATTGGTTTCATAATTGTGTTCACATGGATTCATGGGCCCATAACCCATAGGTATGTTGGCATAGAGGTAGACCCAGGGTTCAATGCTTCAACAAGGCACCAACAAAACCCTAACTACCAGCCCTTTCGACAACACCTGCAAAGCAGGTGAAGTCTCACCCGAGGTAGAAGAAGGGGGTGTTACAGGACTCAGGTGTATGTAACCATGTTGGGACACAGATCTGTGATAATAACACTTTGTAGAGTATTATAGCAACACTTATAATGTGATATGAATTAGTTCATTAGCTTTATTAACATCGCAGAACAAACCCTAAGATAGTTCGAAGTAGTAACAATAGAGATTAAGTACTTCAATCTTTCAACACATAGCACTGAGTTAGATCTAACATTCATTCATTCTTAACACAAATAACCACTAAAAATTAACAGATCTATCTAATATACATAATAAGAAAAGCACTGAGAAGATTCATAACATAACCAACAAAGCACAAAGTAAACCACAGACACAAGATATACGTGGTTCACCAATGTGGGGCTACGTTCACCAACTGCTTTGTCTTCTTTATTATCCTTAAATCTCTTACATTCATCCACTCCTGTGCACTAAGCTAGAAAGCCAAGCTTCGCACTAGACAGGATATGTGTGCACTGCGCACCAGAGCCTCCTTCCCAAAACTAGGTCAAGGCACAAAGCCAACTTCTCTATTGAGCACAGAGCCTTACATACGCATTCTGTTGCACAAAGAAACTCAAAACTACTTGCACTTAGCCTCTTTTATCATGATTCTCTTCTCCCCTTTCTACATTACATTCTTACTTATTTATACTTTTACAATAAGGCCTAATCATGAGTAAACCCATGGGCCGACATCCCATAACCCATTACAAAACCCTAAGGAACCCCTTGTTGGGTCCACATAGCCTGAAAAATAAGTGAGATTCATGATCTCAGCTCCGCCTAGGCACTCCATCTTTGACCAGCCTGTCGAAGTCCAAAATTTGTCCAAACCTGGCTAAGGTTTCCTCAAAACTTGGTCGAGGGCCAACATGCCCCCAACACTCACCTGTGGCTCGTCCCGAGTCATTCAAGTCTGGTGAATGCCTCTTCGAAGGCCTTGAGCTTCCTTGACTTGTTGCTTCGCCTGAGCCTCCTGGTCAGTGAGCTCTTCGATCATTTTCTTTGTAACAAGCCCTTCCAGGCACTGTTCTATTGTAGCAACCACTTGGTCTAATTGCGAGCCTTTTCCTCCAATTTATTCAAACAGCTTGTAGGCTTCATCCTGCACAGGTTGTAGTTTCTGTGCGAATTCCATTACCCTACCCTAGATGGTAGTAATCTATTGTTGTACCACACATTGTTCCTGGGGCCTCTTCATTCTTTCAACAACGGTGAGCATATTCATCTGTGCCTACATGGAAAAGGCATGTTGTTGCACCTCTTATAACTATGCTTCCAATTTCCTTAGCTCTGGATCTTTTGCGAGGCGTTCATAATTCTATGCACTTCTATCACTCAGTTGTTTGCATTCTGAGGTGAGGGATCTTATCCTTACTACTGCGCTCTTAGTGGCTTCCTCCCTCTGGTCATGCACCTCCTGTGGGGTGCTCGGTACTACTTGTATCTCCAACTCCATTATCCTTTCTTGAAGCTACTGGATGGTCTCAGTGAGCTTCGCCACTTGAACCACGACCAACTCCGGTTCCTCTTGTGCCAAGCCTGGCACAGAGCGACATGACTTATTCACCACTTCTTTGACCCTAGCTCATTTTGCGAGAAACTACTCGTTTTCTCTCTATAGATTCACTTTGTCCTCTTAGAGAATTGCTCAAAAATCTTCTTTCTCATTTTCATAGGCGGTTACACAGTACCTTGCTACTCGTAATTTTTCTAAGAATTATTCTTTATCTTGTTTCAAGGATTCTGTAGCCTTCTACTTCTCTTCTTGGACTTTCTGAATTCGAGCCTCTGTCGCAACTGCAAGTCTTCTTAATTGGGTGGGTTCATCCCCCAATTCTGCAATCTGTGATGAGGAAGGCGTAGTGGGTACTGCACGGATCAATTGAATAGCTTGTTGTATTTCCTTTAGTTCCTTATCGACCCTTTCATACAGCTGCTCCTGCTTCACTCCATATCTATGCAAGATATCTTTGAAAGCATCCTCCATAGCTCCATAGACTAGTCTGATGTTGTCCTCTGTGAGCATGGCCTTTGAATGGGGATTTCTAGCACACGTCTTCTTTCTTGCCGAAGGTTTCTGTGGAGAAACCTTCCTCTTCTGTGTTGTTACTATTTCAATAGGGGGATATTTCGGCGGTGTAGCTTCATCTCCTTTATTTTCTCCTCCTCCTAGCAAGTCGGGTCCATTTTATTTAGAGACATTGTCCTCCTCAACAGTCTCTATATTCTGGAATTCCTCCTTCTTATTCTTCTTCTTTGTCCCACTGGACTTTCTGACATGCTCGACCCGGGTGACTAGGGGGCTTCCTATGATGTCAGTGTCAGAGAGTTTTGTATCAGCAACATGTACAAGGAACTCCTCTGGCCACTCCTTCGCAATCTACTCCATGTCTTCATCTGTCAACTTGTAATATGAATTTAACTCTTCCTTGCTCTCATCTTTGCATGCAGTGATATAGATAAAATGTCGATCTACACGAAACTTGGCTATTGGTCTATACTGGTGCAAGGTGCTCGGTGTCATGCATGAAAATTACTCAATGGAAACCTTCAGTTGCTGATAGTATGCATGGAACACATCATTTGAATTCCATTGCTTTGATATGTCGTTGGTGTACCATAGGGTAGAAAACCTAGCAACCAACGACTTTGATGGTTCAATCTTCGAAAAGGTTGCTCCTTCAAGAATTTTCCAAGTGACAAATGCAATCAACATGATAAACCAGCTAAAGTGGAATTCATATCCCTGATCCCGAGCTTCGCGATAGTCTTTCTTGAGTTCATTGATGATGTAACTCACCCAATTCATCTGCATTCCCTCCACACATTTTCAAGGAAGGTCCACCATGAACCCGGTGACCTTTGTGGGGCAGTTCGTTCTTACGTGCTTGCTAACTATGAGTTGGAAATCAAGGCGCACTGTGCCATCCTAGATAGAGGCTACCTTGTAGCCTCACTTTCCCTTTTTTACTTTTCTATAAGCCTCCTTGATGCATTGTGCTAGGGAGTGGTCCGAGGCCTTCCCTGGATAAAACCATTGAGGGTCAAGTCCCTTCATGCTTAATCATATAATCAAGTGGCTCAACGTCAGATCCACAGTAATCTGTTGATCAAGCCACATGTATCCACCATGGTAGCATGAAAAGAGGAGTTTAACGCAAGCGTTAGCCTTCTGGTGATAGCCAAAATGGGGAATTTTCATCATATTTAGCATAGTGGACTACGCAAGATCCTTAATCCATGGTTGGGAGAGTAGGCGAGGCTTCTTCCTAGTTGTCTTTGTCAAGTATCGGTGGGGTGCGATCATAGCATAGTTCTTTTTGTCATCGAGATTCAACTCATTGTTCTTCAGTAGTGGTATCTGTCCTAACTAACTCCCAAATACATGTATTCCTTTTGGGATGTATGCGATGATCAGGGTGTACTCAAAGTCGCATGGGATGCTGTCGCGATTAACCATGCCAGCCAAAGGTGGGATATATTCTGGTAAGATCGATTGGATCTACTTTGCATTAGACAGATCGTCGCGATGCTTACTTTGTTGCTGAGTCATGGGGCTAACACGGCCAGAACAACATCCAGTCAAAGGGGAATCCTGTAGTCCCCTGGTCGACGATGCCTGTACTCCTTTAGACATAGCTCTATCAGCCATGAACTTCTTAAGTACCTCCTTGACAAACTTCTCTAACTCAGTGGTTTCGCCCGACATTCTTACTGTTAAACAAGAAGGTCGAGGTAGGAGAATGGATAAGTAGACAAACGAAAAATGACATCTAGTTTTTGATAACACAGCTTCGACAACCAATCAATTATCTGTTGGCTCAGTTAATCATGGGTGGTAAAAAGTGGTCCCGATGTAGCGTCCGATGGGTTAAATAAGGGGGGCCTCATAACATATTCTTCCAACGGGAAGGAATGCTTCCATCAATGTGTATCTGTCTGTTATGGCACGGTCTCAACGTCCCAAAAGTGGTCCATCCACCCATAAATGTGTTTTCTAGCCGTTCCGGAGCATCGTTCTAATGGGAGGTGTGCCTCCAACAGTCATATAGCTTTGCCAAGGTGAAGTCCCATTCTGCACAGTCCTGCTGTTCCGGCGAGGTTCAAATCCTGCAAACCTGCCTCCTTAGAGGTTCCAGTCCATGAAGTCTTCCATCTGTTCTCTGTTGCTTCTTGTAGCTTTTCTAACTTGGATTTTTTTTTACTGAGCTTCCTTGCCTTTTTTCCTGTGATCTGAGTCTCTCTAATAGTTTCTGAATTCCTCTTTCCATTCTTATTCTTATCCTTTGCTAGCGTAGAGACTTTGCACTGTAGATGTTCTCTCGAAGGGTTCAAAGTTAATATCCCTTCTCATATTAATTCCAGGGTGGGTATTCTGCTTTCTTGCATAGATAGGTCCTTCAAACCTTCTTGCGTTCTTTCGACCTCGACAACTAATTCTCTTGCTTTATGTTGCTTCGGCTTATCTTCTCATTCTTGTATTAGTCGATCTATTTTTCTAGCTATGGAATCCCTTAGTTCTTTCTTTTTCTTTTCTATAGATTCTTCCTCTAGTATCCTTCTGATCTAATCCTTCTCAATCCAAGTCTTTCATAACAAAAGTGGGAAAGGGGCGTTGTTCTCAACAAACTTAATGACTTCAAATTCATCTTCAGTCGATGTTCCATGGATAATAATAGGTACATTAGTAACTCTTCCACATAGGGTTATCATCTTACCTTTAAACAAGCCTATCTTTCCCAATGAAGGTACCACAGTAGGCTTTATAAAAATTTCCTAAGTTCCTTCTGTCATAATATTCATTGGTGTTTCCTCCTCCAAGACACAGTCTATGTCGAAGTCTTATATTCTTGTTCTTATGCGCTATTTTACTTTCAAGATCTCTGGTAAACTGGCATATTTATGATTATTCATTGTTTGTTTCAATTGTGATAACATAGTCTGAGATTTTTTTGATTCTTTTTCTTTATGATTCTCTGACATGCTCTTAGTCTCTTGAATTTCTTCATAGTTTTCTTGTCTCATGTTCATCCTTTCAACTTTAGCAATCATCGTTGGAAAATCTTCAACCTCATGACCAACAACTTTACAACAAAGACAAATAGGACCTGTACTGGGACATTCCTTAGCAAGATGTCCCTGTCTTCTATAGTTATAACATAGTTTCAATCCTCTTTTTCTTTTGTATGTTCCCCAACCTCTTTTTAACGGATCACAGTGGTGGACCTGCAATCTGCAAAAATTCTTTCTAGGTTCCTGCATCCACTTATTAGTCCAAAAATTCTTTCTATGCATAGGAATAACATATCTTTCTTCATTTCTATTAGCTTTACTTAGATCAACTCTTTCTTCCAACTGATCCCTAGCTTTCAGACTAGGACATAATCTATTAAACATACCGAAATTCATGCTTTCAAAACAAAAAAATTCACTTATCTTACTCTTATCAAAGAAAAGAGCTTTACCTCTTTTAAGATCTTAGCTCTTTTCTTTAGATCGGGTTTATTTCTTAGCATAAATATTCGCAAGTCAAGTAGATTACTGCACAATACAACAATAAATCTATGCACAGAGCTTCTCTTTTCTTTACTTGAATTCCCAACAATCACAGTTTCAGTTCCCGACAACGGAACCATTTGTTCGCACAGGGGCAGACCCATGGTTCAACACTTCAACAATGCACCAACAAAACCCTAAATATCAACCCTTTTGGCAACACTTGTGAAGTAGTCGAAGTCTCACCCGAGGTAGAAGCAGGGGGGTTACATGACTCCGGTGTTTGTAACCAAGTTCGGACACAGATATGTGATAATAACACTTCACAGAGTATTCTAGCAAAACTTAGAAGGTGATATGCATTAGTTCATTATCTTCATTAACATTGTAGAACAAACCCTAAGATAGTTCGACGCACTAACAATAGAGATTAAGTACTTCGATCGTTTAGCACATAGCACTGACTTATATATAACATTCATTCATTCTTAACACAACTAAGCACTAAGAATCAACAAATCTATCTAATATATATAATAAGAAAAGCACTGAGCAGATTCATAACATAACCAACAAAGCATAAAGAAAACCATAGACACAAGATATACGTGGTTCACCCCAGTGTGGGGCTACATCCACCAACTATTTTGTCTTCTTTATTATTCTTCAATCTCTTACATTCATCTGCTCTTGAGCACTAAGCCAAAGAGTCAAGATTCGAACCAGATAGGAGATCTGTGCACTGTGCACCAGATCCTCCTTCCCAAAACTAGGTCAAGGGATAGAGCCAACTTATCTATTGAGCACAGATCCTTACATATGCATTATGTTGCACAAAGCAACTCAGAACTACTTGCACTTAACCTCTTTTCTCACTATTCTCTTCTCCCCTTTCTACATTACATTCTTACTTATTTATACTTTTACAATAAGGCCTAATCATGGGTAAACCCATGGGCTGACATCCCATAACCATTAAAAAAACCCTAAGGAACCCCTTGATGGGTCCACATAGCCCACAAATAAGTGAGATCTGCGATCTCAGCTCTACCTGGGCGCTCCATCTTCGACCAGCCTGTCGAAGTCCAAAAGTTGTCCAAACCTGACCAATGTTTCCTCAAAACTTGGTCGAGGGCCAACAAGGTACAATGATGAAATCACATAGGTAAATTCAATATTCACCAAATATAGGCTTTGACTCCATCAAAAACATCAACATTTATGTGGCCATTGGTGTGGAAACAAAATCTCATCCAGGACAACATTTTTAAGACGTTTATATATGGACCTCTCAAAATGTTTTGTGTGTAGCAATGACATATAATAGATAATTGAGTATTCATCATTCAATGCATGCTTGCACAACTTATAGATGGGATTTCATTTCAGGTGGAGAAAGGTTAGTAATCTCGATCAAGTAGAAAATTCTACCTCATCCATTTACTGGTAAAAGGAAATTTCATTTCATGCTTTGAAGACATGTTATGGACCCTTGTTCCAAGTTTTTTCACTTTGTCAATATAGTTACATGGGGATAAATAAATTTTATGGGGTAAGTACACAAAGTTGGTGGACCATTTATATTAAATCCAATATCTAAGAAACTTTCTTACATTATGAGAATCTAGAACAAAACCATGTTTGCAAAATCTTGGTTCCAAGAGGCTTGATCATGAATGCTCAACTAACATATGGTATGGGCTAGGTGAAAGGAACACATGAACATTGTAAGTCAATAAGAAAATAAATTCTTTCATAACATGTGTACATTACTAGCATACAAAAATGTGCTAGTGTTAATAATTATTGTTCATAGATTACTCATAGATGTCTAGAAAATCCATCTATGTTTGGATGCACATGTGTAGACCACTATGGTACTTCAAAACCAGGTGTCGCTCAGAGTCTTTGATACCCAGATTTGAGCACAAGGTATGAAATATGTTGGTGTACTTTGGCACCGTCTGATCTCTTTTTTGATGCAAAGTTGTCCATCTCATGTATTGGTCATCATAATTTCCGATAGGGTAGAACTCCTCCTTTAGGGCATCTAAAAAGGTTTCTCAAGTGGTTTCTCTCCCAAATAGTGTAGATTCATCTATGGTGTACCTCTCCCAGTAACCGTCCCACCAATATTTGACATGGGGAAGGGCTTTAAGGAGTGAAAAGGTGATATTTTCACTATCGAAATTTTTTTGGATAGAGTAATAACCTTCTAGCAGATTCAACCATTTTTCTAGAGCATATGCATGTATCTGGCCTTCAAATAAGGGGATATCAAAACTGAATTGTACCTTTAAGGGTGTCGCACTTGCGAAATGGGTTGTTGTCGAAGATGCCTCAACTGCCACCATCAGTAGTCTCTAAAGGATCTGAGCAAAGTTGTCCATCATCTCATTCCTTTGTCGCACGAGGGATTCCTTGAGAAATGTCTTGAAAGGATCTCCTACTTTTCCATATCTCGTTTCTTCCACCATGGGAGGTTTCTTGGACTAGCGATAGAAGTTGTCCTCAATTAAAACTAGGTCGAGACCCAACTCTCTATACCCTGACCTCGTCGGGGACCTGCTTTGAGAAATGACAAGGATCAACCTTCTTTGATACCACTGATCCGGATTATTTTGAGAACGACTTGAAGGCATAAATATAACCGAGACATAACAATGAAATACACAAAAATATAGAAGAGAACACAAAAATACGGTGAAACCCAACTTCTATTACTAAATAAGATAGAAAACCACTATATAACACAAACTGGAAAAATGGGGTAGCTTATCTCTAAAAATAAAGAGATGTTGGCTACACTTCATTCACAGGAAGATTTACATCACACTCCATTGCATGCTTAAAGGGCCTCCTTCACCTCAATTATATATGAGAGAGTGAGAGGAGAACAATTCCCATGATGCATGTGGGATAAATTGGAATAAGTTTATAAAATTCCATAGGCATGTAAAATACTAGGACTTCCCAAACAATCACCGATCCCAGTACTACTCTAGCCCAAGCGCGCTTAACTGCGGATTTCTAATGGGATCTGGTGCATTAATGCTATGTTGTAGGCATGTACATAATACCATTACATGATGTCTGTAATTAACAAATGAAGATGACCTTACATTCCATTCTCCACCAAAAGGGTGAATGTCATTGTTTATCAAAACCACATGCTCAAAATGGTGAATCAGTGGAAAAGATGGATGGCCACCGATATCCTTCTGGATTAGTGGGTGCTCAAAAGGCTCTAAAGAAAAGAACC